>JARJEI010000094.1:0-153999 GCA_029955415.1 Lottia scabra
AGTAATCAGGTCTACTAGCGATTTGATGATTTTGGCAAGCTGTCGAGATATCACGACAACCGCAACAAGAATGACCAAAAAACGCACAAATTGAAGAAACTGTTGGCGGAAAATGAAGTTGATTTGTCAAACTATCTTTTATCAAAAAAGAATACTTTGCCGCCAGTACAAAACCCAAGATAATGCCCAAAAGACCTATCAGACCAGTAAAAAATCCTTTTTTATAACCAGAATACAGATTTTTGCCTAAAATTGCAATTATCAAAATATCTACTATCATGTCTACAAAATATCAAACTTAGTGTCAACATAACAAGATTGCAACCATACGAAATGCACGAGGCGGTCAAAACCCCCACCTTGTACAAATAGCAAAAGACTGCCAACAATTTGGTGCACAAGGCATTACCGTCCATCCTAGACCGGACGAAAGACATATCACAACAGAAGATGTTTTTGACCCTCAAGCCTGTCATTTCAACAGAATATAATATAGAAGGCTATCCCGATGACCGATTTATTGACTTGATTAGACAGGTACAACCCGACCAAGTGACATTGGTGCCTGACAAGCCCAATGTATTGACCTCTTGTGCAGGGTGGGACACTGTGCATCAGGCTAGTTTTTTAGAAAAAATTGTAGGTCAATTAAAACCATATTGTGGCCGTATATCGATTTTTGTCGATCCCGTGCAATCCATGATCCAAGGTGCTCAAAAAGTGGGTGCTGATCGCATCGAATTTTATACCGAACCATACGCCAATCAATTAAAAGCAATCAAAAGCAAGCCGTTGAACCGTTTGTGCAAGGTGCCAAAATCGCCCATGATTTTGGGTTTAGAAATTAATGCGGGTCATGACCTTGACAGAAAAAACTTGCAATATTTTGCCGAAAATGTACCCTACCTTAAAGAAGTCAGCATCGGACACGCTTTGATATGTGATGCCCTTTATTTGGGATTACACAATACAATTAGCCAGTACCGAAGGCTTCTGGGACATGATTAAACGTCTATTTAGCCCAAAAACATACATTTACGCAGTTATTTTACCTCAATATTATCCTAATGTTACCTAATTGTTAACAAAACAACTACATTAGTCGTATACTTTTAATTACATAAACGTTACGACCATGAAAACTATATTTCACATTGCCCTTATTTTACTCACTGTCATCGGTCTATCTTCTTTTGAATCCCAAGGACAACACTTTAAAAAGCCAACACCCAAAAGAGGCATCGAACAATTTTACAAAGACCTCGGTCAAAATCTACAATATCCCCGCATCGGCACACAAGAAAATATTATAGGCAACGTTTATATTTCTTTTGTAATAAAAAAGAATGGTAAAATGGAAAATCTACGCATACTAAAAGGCGTGCGACCAGATCTCGACCAAGAAGCAATTCGTGCGTGTCAAAGAAACGAACGCCAGATGGAAAGCCGTGTCAAAAATGGAAAAAGAATAGACACTTTTATGTATATGCCAATTACATTCAAAATCGGCGCAAGCGATTTGGTCAAAGATGATGTTGTCATCAATGTAACATCTTTGTATTAAATCTATAACACGCTTCAAAAAATTGACCGACTTGTCAATTTTTGGCAACAGTTTTTATTATTTGAGGACTTCTAGCAAGCTGTGTTTTAGCAACAATCCCATTGTTTTACACTTTGTAAAAGTTCCATTGTCATAGTGTTTCCGCTAGATTATGTCCCAACTGCTTGATATTTTCGGCTGGAGCAATATTATCGTCGCACATCGCCAAAATCAGTTGCCGCAAAGGCCTGACTGCAGCATTGATACGGCGATAAATCAGCGCCTGCTCTTCTCGTTGATATTGACGTGTCGTTTCTGGTTTGATATGCTTGATGCCCATATCAATGATAGGATTATTTTGCTTAAAATATTTTGGCATATAGACTTTTAGATTGCCTTCTTAAGACTGCTGGTCAAAATCAATCGCACGAATCCTATACTCGATACTATCAAAATCAGGCGTAATATCAATAACAAAATTGCTAGAGTGCATATCACCTAAAAGACGAATAAAACAACGTTCGTTAAATTTAACAAACTCTTTTGCAAATCGAATTTCGTTAAGCGATTCTGTATTAATATAGTCTTTTACAAATTGATCTCCTGGAATGCCAACAATATGCTCCTCGACCAGTGTGTTTGCCACCTACAATATAATTCACTCGATTTGGTGACAACATATGTTCTAATTCCAAACCATAGACCCTCGACGCATCTGCACGCTTGACATAGAAATAATCAAAATTATCGTTAATTCGGTTGACCACACGCACACGATAAGGATGTGTGTTGGCAAAAGGCAAATGTTCCACCCGTTCTATAAACAAGTGTTTCATCACATTATCATCACCACCAACTTTCAAAAGTGTATAGATACGTGTGAGTCCCTCGTAAATATCATCCATGTCGCTAGGTTCATAGCTGACTGTTTCCCAAAGGGTATCCTCCCCTTTTTCATTATAAAAATTAAAAGAAGAGGTGTATCTCCCTAGGTTTTCATATTGAAGTGGTAATTCCTTTTTCGCGCGTCTGCAACCGCAAATAACTCCTTAGCGGTTTCGAAACCGTATATATTTTCTTTTTTTTTACTAATTAACGGCATATCAGAGACAAACGTGTAATCGTTCTAGTTCCATTGATCTTGAGGCTTTTATCAGCAATGTTGTGTTTTCGATGCCAAGAGCAGCAATTTTTTTGAAAGCGATTTCTGGGTTTTTGTACCAAACAGAATCGGGACAGATTTTGTGCGCCTCTTTCATTCTATCCCCTACAAACACAACAATATCTAATTTTTTGTCCAAACACAATTGTCCAATCGCCTGATGCTCTTTTTTTTCGGGACTGATCCAACTCTAGCATATCACCCAAAATAACGCCTTTTTTGTCAACAGGAATCAAATCAAGACTGTCTATTGCCATTGCCATACTGGTCGGGTTGGCGTTATATGCGTCCAAAATCAGTTGTATTATTTTTGGTTCGCAAAATCTGAGACCGATTATTGCTCGGTTTGTAACGACTGATGGCTTTACGTGCCTGTCCTGGTTTTATTTGAAAAAACTTGCCGATACAAAGAGCCGCAGATAAATTATCAAATTATACCGCCCGACCAATTTAGTCTGTATGATATCACCGTTGTCATCTTTTATGATAAGAAAAGGATCCATATCCATCAATTCAAGATGGTAATAATCATTGTATTGAGGGTAATACACTGCTTTTTCATGGTTTTTTGTCAAATTATAGATCAAATCATCTGCCGAGTTGATGAAAATACGTCCGTTAGTTTGCTTCAGATAATCAAAAAGCTCGGATTTTCCTTTTATAAACCCCTTCAAAACCACCAAATCCAGCCGTGTGAGATTACCCATATTCGTCACCAGTCCGTTATTTGGCCGTGCTATTTGGCAGAGTTCTTCAATATCGCCTATTTTACTAGCACCCATTTCTATAATAGCCATTTGTGTTTTAGGTTTTAATTTGCAAAACCGTCAACGGCACCCCAATATGGTTATTTAGATTGCCCTCTGTATACAAAACATTGTATTTGACGCCAAGTACGGCAGCAGTCAATTCTTTGGTCGTCGTTTTACCATTAGAGCCAGTGATTCCAATAACAGGAATGTTAAATTTCCGACGGTGATAAATTGCCAATTGTTTGAAGCGTCTCAAGAGCATCTGGTACAAAAAAAATGCCCAGGTATATCACTGAAGTCTTTTTGGTCAACAATTGCCAAAATCGCTCCTTTTTTTAGAGCCTCTTCACCAAATTTGTTGGCATCAAATCGAGGGCCACTGATCGCAAAGAAAAGTTGCCCTTTTTTAATCGTACGTGTATCAATCGAAATACCTTTGGATTTTTCAAAGTACTCATAAATATTTTTCAATTACATCTTCTGATACCATAAAACTAATTTACTATATTTACTGGACAAAAAACGGAGATTATACGTTTATTTTCAACATTCAAAAAAAGTTGAAAAAACATTGAATAATCCTTTTATTACCTTTACGTTGCATCCATTCGTTCGTTAATTATGAACTTCGAAAATATTTATTCTTATGTCAAAGCCATTCATATTATTTTTGTAATTAGCTGGTTTTCAGGACTTTTTTATAATATCAGACTTTTCGTATACTGGCAAGAAGCCCGAGAAAAGTCCGAACCCGAAAAAAAATATTCTGTCAGAACAGTTTCGGATTATGTCACAACGTCTCTGGCATATTATTACTTGGCCCTCTTCTATTATTACACTTATAACGGGTCTTTATTTCATTCATTTTTACAGTTTAGATATGCCAAACTGGCTCATCAAAAAACTAATTTTAGTCGCTTTACTTTACATCTATCATATTTATAGCTACAATATTCATAAAAAAATGAGTCAAAATGCCATCACTTGGTCTTCTACCAAATACCGTCTTTGGAACGAGATTGCAACCTTATTACTCTTTGCAATTGTTTTCCTCGTGGTACTCAAAAATTTTCTTGATATGACATACGGTGTCCTCGGGTTATTTTCGTTGGCGATTCTCATCATGATTGCGGTCAAATGGTACAAAAAAATAAGGACAAAACAATGATACAACAAAAACAAATCTGGACAATCATTATTTGTCTTATCAGTACCTGTTTTGCTACGTCATGTTTTCAAAACAATACGGACAAATTCTCTAAAAACAAACTCCCTATTTATGGGTTTTAAACAGTACAAAGACACCATCATCAATGGGCAAAAAACCATCGATACTGTTTACCACACAATTCCTTTTTTTCGGTTTCAAAACCAAGATAGCGTATGGATTAGTCAAAAAGATCTACAGGGAAAAGTGTATGTCGCTGATTTTTTTTTTACAACTTGCCCCGACATTTGTCCCATCATGAGTCATCATTTGTTAAGCGTGTTCAAAAAGTACAAACATCGATCCGACTTTAATATTTTGTCTCATACTATTGACCCTTATAACGACTCCATCCCTGCTTTAAAAGCCTATGCCCAAAATTTAGGGCATACAAAATAATCAGACATGGCATTTTTTATACGGCGAACAGGGACACCATTTTTATACTTGCCAAAAAAGGCTACATGGCAGCAGCCGCACTTGATTCTGACGCTCCCAGAGGTGTTATGCATAGTGGCGCTTTTATTTTGATAGATAAAGAAAGTCGAATACGGGGTATCTATGACGGAACAAAACCCGAAGGTTTGGAAAAGCTCCTACGAGATCTCGATGTATTATTCGATAAAGGATAAAATTGGAAAATTTTGTCAAAAATGCACCAACCCGCTGAACAATCACCCTTTTTTAGATAAAACCGCAAAAAGATCTCTGCTTGCGCAGCTTCAACAATATCAAAGTTTTTGAAACTGTGCTACAACTTGTCCTTTTGACCCGACCAATTTTATAATATAAAAGCCAGAAACCAAGATGCGACTTTGATAGGTTCAAAAGGCATATTGGGTTGCTTGATAGGCAACGACTCCCCTTAAATCAATAATTTGAACAGCGATATTAGTACCAATTTGATCAATAGGGTCCAACATGCAACCATCGAAAGCTGGTACAGGATAAATGCGAGATTGCAATTTTTCTTTTTCAATGCCCGTCGGGTCATTAACGGTGTTAAAGTTTGCCGTCACCGCAATTTCTACTTGTTTGGTCAACGTCACCGTATTGCCTCTATTATCCATAACAGTACCATCTGTAGCATACATTATCACAGATGCCCTGCCTTCAGCTTGACCTGTAATAGTGCCATTTTGATCAACAGTCAAAATACTGGTATCAGTCGATCTAAAGCGAAAATTCGAATTAGTAGGGTTTGCTGGAATCAAATCAAGCGTCACTTCATGACTTGTTCCTCCTTCAATAGTAGTACTACTATAAATAAGGTTTTTGATTTCGGTGAGCCGAACAATATTCCCTGTAGGAGATTCGGATACTGGCGACACAGTTATTGTCAAGGCTCTAGACGTTGGGTTCGGTCCAAGTGTTGTCAGCGTGACACTAACCGTACCGGGTTTCAAGACTGTAGCCACTGCCTCTCTCGGAGCGCCATTTTCATTTGCTTTTTTTTGTTCTATTTTTATTATATCAAAGTCACTGGACTCCCAGTGCACATTTTGATTGGTTGCATCAGACGGGGTGACAATAGGTGGCAAAAACAATGGTTTCACCAACATACGCAACTGCCCTTCTAGGCGAAATCATGATGGCCTCGATATCCTTAAAGTCATCCCCAAATGCTCAATCGTAAAAGTTGTTTGCTTAATAATATTACTACCATCTTTCGTTCTAGCTTTTATATTCGCTCGACCTGTTCCTACAGCAGTAATGACACCTTTGTCATCCACTTGCAAAATACTTGGATTGCTAGATGACCAATCCAAATTTTGGTTAGTAGCATCTACTGGCTTAAACGTAATATCAACATCAGTTGTCTCTCCCAATTTGATATTGGCTGCATTAGGAAAAAATGAAAAATCTATAATTTGCCCTTCTTCTGCAGCTCGAAAAACCACAATCGTTTGATTTTGTAATACTGGAAGCTGTACTTTATTGGTATCAGGTTTACCAGCAGCATCTTTAGCATAATTATCTGTTGCTACAGTCAAATTGGCGCGACCATCTCCAATCATGTTCACTTCTGAATTTTTGGGGTTGATCAGCTTCTGCAGGCAATTCAACTATAGTCAATAAATCCAGATTCTGACTGTAAATATTGTATGTTTGAATGGTCGCATTCTCTGGAAATATCCGTGCAATGACATCAAAAGACTGTCCCTACTTCATAGGATACCGTTTGTATTTGTTTTCCAAAGGCTCACCTGTAGCATTACCGCCGTATTCTGGTCGAGTACTGGTTCCGAGTCTCTCTTCAACGATTTCGAACCGTACATTGTCAATATTGACAAATGATGGTCCTTGACCCGAAATCACAACCTCAATACTTTGCGTTGCACTAGGGTTACTAGCTGCTTTGACCGTCACTTTGACAGTGCCATTTCCTTGATTGGTCGCTATTAACCGTGTGTTTTCTCGCCTTGTCCCGATGGTTTCTCCGCGGCTTTCTGATCGTCGGTTAATAACTGCTCTATGGACCAAAGAAGACCTTTGTTCGTAGCATAGGGAGGGTCTATCGTAACTTCAAAATCCAAAAAACCATCTGCTGTGGTAATAGTTGAAGCAACGCCACCCTTGGTCATAAATGTAATATTTGTAACAGGCACATCACCTATTTGGATAGTAATAGGCAATACATAATCACCAGAGGCACTTGTTAACGTAACGATTGTTGTTCCATTTGACAATGGTGTCACCTCCAGAGACGCTGATACCGTGGCAATCGTAGCATCAGAGTTGGTATAGGTAAACGCTTCTCTTGCTCCAATAGGCTGTTTGGTCGCTTTAATGGTATATGTAATTGGACTAGAAGTCCCTGTAACCGGTGACGGTAAATAAAATGTAGGATGACCATTGTTATCGACTTTTTTCCCAACTTCAGAATTAGACAAAAGAGTCCGTGACATTGACACGTCCAATGACTGTATCTTGTTCAGACCGTCGTCTCCAGCTTTGATAGATGTTCCTGCGGTTTTTTTCAAATGCAATCGTTTTGATATGAATCTTATAACCATCTAGTTCGGCACCTTTTAGTTTTTTTGGTCAACTCTAGTTTCATCCATCCATAACGAACCTCTGTTGTATTCCCTTTTTGAAAAGCAAAACCAATAAGTGCCTCGGCCTCTCCCCAAAAGCCCGATGTTTCGACATCAGGAGAACCACTGGTTTTGTTTGGTCCCTTATACTCAAGTACATACTTGTTAAAATTACCATTGACAATAGGAACTAGGTTAGGAATCTCAACATCCGAAATCGGATCATTTTCATTCAAAAGCTTAGCACGCTGACCCTTCCCGTCGTAATTGTTGTCAGTAATAACTGTAAAATTGCCACTTATCTTGATGCTATACTCAGCCACCTCTTTCGGTTCGGTCACTGTTGCTTTAAACTCACTTTCAACTTTAAATTGTAATCCATAAGCCGTCAATGACTCAATCGCTTTTCCTGTTACAGTCAAATCATTTTCGTCAAAATTATAAGTGAAATTCTGCTCTGAATTTGTTCCGTATTCTTTTTTAAAAATCTGACCTTTAGTTGTTTGTATGAAAAAAAGTCCTATAAATAGAAGTGTAAAAAATCTTAGTGCTTTCATGTCTTTTATTAATCTCATCAAAAATAAATATGTTATAGTAACAATGTTTAACATGCAAATAAATACATTTTTTTCATATTATTTTAGTACTGAGGCGAAAAACAAATGGCGTATGTATTATCTTTAGGGACATTTACACATAAAAGTTTTAAAATGACACTTCAGGAAAAAAATTAAAGCCGATCTAAAAACTGCAATGTTGGCAAAAGATACTGACACTCGAGACTTGTTGCGAGTCGTTCTGGGAGAACTGACTAGACAGGCACTCGTCGTCGATGATGATAAAGTGCTGGCAACACTCAAAAAAATGAGAGACAACGCACAAGAAATCAATAATACCAAAGAAATCGAAATCCTATCTAGATATCTTCCAAAAGCACTTTCTGAAGCCGAGTCTAAAGCTGCAATACAAGATTTGCTCGCCGAAAAAGGCTTTACAAACATGAAAGACATGGGGTCTGCTATGACAGCCATAAAGGTGAAATTCGGCACGGCAATTGATGGCAAATTAGCATCTTCTATTGTAAAAGAAATTTTGTCGTCTTAGTAAAGTAGAGCGATTACAACAGAGAAATTCCTGATTTTAAACAATTTGAAAAATGCAGTATTTTCAAAAGACAATTCAACTACTCCCAAAATCAAGGGGTTTTCACCTTGTCACAACCGAAATCATAGAACAGGTTGACATCATCAAGTCCATTAAAATTGGTTTGTGTCACTTGTTTATTAAACATACATCAGCGGGACTGTCCATCAACGAAAATGCTGATCCTACTGTGCGACAAGACTTTGAGTCCTATTTTAACAAGGCTGTGCCAGAAAATGAGCCCTACTACAAGCATAATTCGGAAGGTTCTGACGATATGCCAGCACATATCAAAAGTGCTATGCTCGGCCACCAAACCACGATTCCCATCACCAATGGCAAACTTAATTTGGGGATTTGGCAAGGCATTTATCTGTGCGAACATCGAAATGTCGCACATGCCCGGTCTATCGTTGCCACGATATACGGATCTACAAAAGATAAAGATTAGCTAACAAGACAGTCTCTCGTTTGATTGCTGACAATCTGCCGACAATTATTTAAAAGAAGCAATGCAATTGGTTTTGTAATAAATAATATATTTTTACAATTCACAAAAACTCGGAAAACTTGAAAAAATTACTCTTTTCTATCAACGATTATAAATATCTCTCGAAAAAAATTCTACGAAATGTCAATTTTGAAGAAGGGAAAATTGAAAGCAAAACATTCGTTGATGGGGAGTTATATCAGCGCATCCTGACCCCACTAGAAAATCGAAGCGTTTATATATTAGGCGGAACAATCAATGATCGTGCGACATTGGAATTGTACGATTTGGCGTCATCAATAGCGTCTTTGGGTGCCAAAAACATAAATCTGATCGTCCCCTATTATGGCTATTCAACTATGGAACGGGCCGTGAAAAAACAAGAAGTTGTAAAAGCCAAAACAAGAGCTCGTTTGTTCTCAAGTATTCCGCGGAGTCATCATGGCAACAAAATCTTTCTTTTTGACCTTCATTCAGAGGGTATTACGCATTATTTTGAAACGCCACTTTTCCCAACTCATACATATTGCACAAAAATCATCAATGAAATTGCCAAACAATATGGTGGTGATGATTTTGTGTTTGCTTCTACCGATGCAGGGCGTGCCAAATGGGTAGAATCCCTTGCCAATGATTGTCACGTCAATGCCGCTTTTATTCTCAAACGCCGTTTGGCAGACAGTCAAACCGAAGTATCGGCACTCAACGCTGATGTCAAAAATAAAACTGTGATCATTTATGATGATATAATTCGGTCTGGGAACAATGTAATAAATGCTGCAAAAACCTATAAAAACGCAGGTGCCACTAAGATTTTCGTCATTACAACACACGGACTCTTTTTGAACGATGCCGCTGAAAGGCTAACAAATATCGGTATCATTGAAAAAATCATCACATTGGACACGCATCCCAACGCCATAAAAGCAAAAAGCGATTTTATCGAAGTGCGGTCTGTTGACAATATCATTGCCAAAATCATGATGTCTACATAATAATCAATATTTTCTGTCAACCACGTTCTAGGATCTAGTGGCAAAAAGTATAGCATTTCTGATACGATTTTCCAATTGACACTGTCCTAATTTTAGGGAAGCCTACAGATTGACATAAATTTGATTCGAAAAATAGACTGTTTTTCAAAAAAATACCATCATAAATTACAGCTATTATTCGACAAAACATCCAATCCGTAGAATAAATAAAGGAATTGGTAGAGTAAGTTTTCAATTATTGCACACTGTTGATACATTAGCAGCATAACAAAAATAAAATATATTATGAAAAAAACAATTATTATTCCAATCATGTTAATTTGTAGCGGGTCTATCTATATGTCCTGCACCAATGCAGAAGCAAGTCTTGACGAAGTCATTGACAAAGTTGAAAGTCAAGATGGCTCGAACGATGACACTTCAAATGCAAGAGTATCAAATACAGACGACACAACAGAGAAAGGACCTAAAACACTAGCAGAAAAACTCGCCAATATCATCAGTGGAGAGAAAATGCACAGAAGGTGTAAAGGGAAAGGAGACGATAGTGTCAAAAAAGAAGCACCTCAAATAACACATGACGAAACAGCCAAAACAATCGTTTATAAAGGTGACAGAGGAACAAAAACGTTTTCGTACACAGGAACAGTTGAAGACCCCGAAACGATTGTGCTAAACGGTACATCAAGTTTTGTCGGTCGAAATGACAAAAACGTAACGTCCGAAAGCAAAATGATCACTTGGAAAAAAGAGTGTTTTGACTCTGGTAATTACGCTCCCGTAATTGGCATAAAAACACACAAATCAGGTGATAAAACGAGGACAGTCGATTTTGGAGATGGTACATGCGACGAAAAAGCAATGGTCACAAAAGATGGCGAAACAAAAGAAGTAAATATTAAAGACATGCATAAGCATAGAAAAGGAAAAAAAGGTGGCAGAAAACACCGTCGTAATTAAGTGTAAGTTGGTTTGATTTTTTGAATAGTTGAAAGTACTCCTAAATATCAGGAGTACTTTTTTGTTTTAATGGGTAGGTGATTCAATACAGAAACAACAATAATTGGAACAAAACAACAAACAAACGCACATTTGTTGAAGTTTATGTCCTATTGTAAAAAACAAACAGAGCTTTTTTGCTATTTTTACTCGCTATTTAATACGCTAACTTCAACACCAAAACGACTACTATTCAATGTCAACAGTCAAACATTACACCTTTGTGATATGTGCATTACTGATAAGTTATGCCAGTGAATCAACGGCGCAGGATTTTCCTCAAGTCTACACCAATCAAGGTCACCTCAAAATTGACAAATTGGCTATAAACGTTGATATCTATGGTGATATTATCACGACAACCTACGACATGTACTTTTATAACTTTTCTGATAAGCTCTTGGAAGGGGATTTTTATTTTTCTTTAGAAAAAAGTCAAACTATTTCGCGATTTGCCATAGAGATACGCGGCAAATTAAGAGAGGCCGTCATCATTGACAAAAAAGCAGAAGGCATCCATTACAAGACAAACCAAATATCAGATTTGACTGTAATAAAGCAACAGGAGACAGGCAAACGTTTTGGCGCACACTTGTATGTAATACCAGCGCGAAGTTATAAGCATATTATTTTATCATTTGACCAAGAGCTTACCAAACATAAATCATTTTATGACACCAATCTACCGCTATTTCTCGACGAAAAATTAGACACTTTTTCTTTGCAAGTAAATGCGTACGATCAAGAGGTTCCACCAATTGTATCAAGCGAGCATCTAAAACGTGTTACCTTCAAAAAAAGCAACAATGCATTCGTTTCGAAAACAACAAAACAGGGCTTTTATCTGAACGAAAAAATTAACATAAAATTGCCCACAAATCACAAATACAACGTTGTGTTGACCAATGGTCAATATCTGCATGTTTTCAAAACAACAAAACAGAAAGGGAAAGCCAAAGCAAAACCCAAGCATATTGCCATATATTGGGATGCCTCCTTTTCTATGAGAGGCCGAGATCTCGAAAAAGAATTGGAGTTGTTAAACAATTATTTGCGGTACCTTAAAGATGTAAAAGTGAACTTACTAGTCTTTCAAGGAATCTCTCAAAAATTAATCACGTTCAATATTAACAACAAAAATTGGGACGATCTGAAAAATTACATTTTAGCTGTTCCCAATGATGGCGGTACCAATTTCAATAAAATCGATTTTAATAAAACCGAAGCAGATGAGATTTTACTTTTCACAGATGGATTTCAAAATTTAGGCGGTTTATCGAGTTCGACTAAAAAACCAGTGTACATTATTAATTCACTCAAAATTTCTAACAAAAACTTCATCGATCATATTGTTTCGGTCAGTCGTGGGGATTTTATAGACCTTACCACAACCCCAGTCAAAATGGGTGTGATGTTACTCAAATTTCAATGTTTGCAGTTTCTTGGAGTCGAAGGGCTCGATTCGACCACTCAAGAGGTGTTTCCTCAGGTGGGTGCGTCTATACATTATCAATTGGCGTTTACGGGAAAAGGGTTTAAGTCAGGAGATAAAATCAAACTCAACTTTGGTTATAACGACAAGATCACCGAATCCATGACCATCAACGTGCCCGAAGACCAAAATCTGAAAAAAGTAAAGTCAATATGGGCCCACAAAAAAATGAAAAGCTTGTTATTTTCGGGCAAAGACAATTCTTTAGAGATTATTGAATTGAGCAAATCTCACCAAATTATTTCGCCCTTTACATCTTTCTTTGTATTAGATCAAGCAGCTGATTATCAACGATTCGGCATAACGCCACCGCAATCACTAATTCAAAATAGTTCCTCCAAAATTATTGCCAGCCTAAATACAAATGCAAAATCTGTATCAAAGAAAAAGACAAAAAATGCTTTGAAAGCGTATTTAGACCAGCAGTATAGCTTGTTTGAAAGATGGTGGTATACGGATTTTGATGGATTTGCCGACAAAACAACAAGAGATTCTTTTGTGAATTCGACTTCCAAAAATACTCGGCAACCCACTGATAACACAAATGCTCGGTTGAACGAATCCACCAAATTGTCCTTTTTTGTTTACTTTAAAAGTGAAGATCGGGACATCGCTTATATGAAAATGCTCAACGAGGCAAAAAACATTAACGAGGCCTACAATATTTATCTAAAACAAAGAAAAAATCATATTAACAGTTTGGAGTTTTATCTAAACGTATCGGACTTTTTTGACAAAAAGAAAGACTGGGAAAAAGCAGTATTGGCATTAACTTCTATTTTGGAATTAGACGATGCCAATATCAAATTATTGAGAGCCATCGCTTATAAATTAGAATATTTTGACCGCCACGATATTGCAATTTATATTTATAAAAAACTATTAGAGATTGATTCTGGCGATACTTTTTCTTACAAAAACCTGGCGTCTTGCTATGAAAAAGAGCAAGAATATCAAAAAGCGCTGGATCTTTATTTGAAAATATACAATGGAGATGTTTTGGATTATAAAAAGACAAAAGGCATCGAGCAAATCGCCTATATAGAAATGCAAAACCTTATTGCCAAATATCCGACAAAATTAAATCTGTCGCGGCTGATTAATTTTCAGAGGAGGCCAATGCCCATAGATATTCGCGTATTAATAGAATGGAACTCGGAAAATACCAATGTTCAACTCGAAGTCACAGATCCCAAAGATAACGTCTGCAATGACGAACAACGCATAACCGCTCAAGGAGGATTCTTATCTATTAACAATCAACATGTTGGATTGGGCGCACAGCAATTTGTACAAAAAAAAGCAAGTAAAGGCATCTATAACCTCAAAGCGAAATACACCAATAAAGCAACTCAAAAACGAACTGGACCAACAATTTTGAAGGTGACAAAGTATATAAACTATGGCACGATACATGAAAAAGAAAAAGTGCGCCTATATTATGTACCATCGGATGACAAAGGATTGATGTCTATTGGTTTTATAGAATTTTAGTGCTAAAAAGCATTTTTTAAACGGGCTTTCTACAATGTCTCGTCCCTATAAATTTGGTTCAAACGACTGGCTTTATTTCCTGCTCGCCAGGAATTTCGATAATGTTTTTTGATACAGTACCAGCTATGCGAAGCACAAAAAGAGAAAAGAAAGATTTGTATCGGTTTTATATAAGATGAAGCCTCAATAAGGCATAACAAAAAGTGATAAAAAAATCTAAACTAATAAATGCCAAAAAGTCTAAAATCACAAAAAGCAACGCGTCAATATTTCATCTAAAAGACATCGTGTCCAAAAAATTAACTATTAGGCTTTAAAGCATAAAAATGACTACTCAACCTTGTATAAACTAAAAGTTTGACTAGCGGTTTGACTTATTAGGTTTGCTTTTATCATAAATCTCCAAGTTCTTCTTAGCCTGCTCAAAATGTACAACATAAGAGCTATCTTGCAATCCTATACTTTTAATGTCGTTATTTAATCCTGTGTTATTAAATAGGTTAATCATAATTATTTTCATTTTAACTTCAATCTTTATACAGCTTAATTAAAAAACACCCTACCAAATTTTTGATTTTTTCAAAAAAATAAACAGGTTTTAGTTCGGGTTTCAATCTAAAGGTTATAGAAAGTCAACAATTGATCTGATGCAATTTGTTGTATATTAGACGCTTGCCTATTTAATTGGGGTGCTTTTTTGCCTTGACCGAATGTCGTATTTCCGACAAAAATACGTGCCTCATCCCAAAGTTTTTTCTCAATAAAATAATTCAGCGTTTTGGCTCCACCCTCTACAATCAAGGATGTCAATTGTTTTTTGTACAAAATTGACATAAGATCTGGCAATACATTATCATCACGAACAACTATTTTTTCAATATTTTTCAAATTACTAATAGCCTGTTTATTAATAATCTGCATAGTCGGGATTGTGCCATCACAAACTTGCAAATTTTGTGTCATGCGGGCGTGTAGGTCGATCACAATGCGCGTGGGTGACTGACCGTGCCAATCTCTTACGCCGAGGTGAGGATTGTCGTACAACGCCGTCGTAGCACCTACCAAAATAGCGGCTTCTTCGGCTCGCCAACGGTGCACGAGCTTTTTAGAAGCTAAATTGGAAATCCACGCCTGCTTACAATCGTTACGCGCAATAAAACCATCTGCCGTTTCTGCCCATTTCAAAATAATATACGGTCTCTTTTTTTGATGAAATAGCAAAAAACGCTTCATCAACAACTGGGCATCCTGCTGACATACTCCCAAATCAACTTTGATACCTGATTGTCGGAGCAAATCAACCCCTTTGCCATTTACCCTTTGATAAGGGTCTTGAAGTGCGATGACAACCCTTGCTAGTTTTTTTTCAATCAATAAAAGGGCACAAGGAGGGGTTTTGCCAAAATGAGCGCACGGCTCTAGCGTGACATAAGCCGTTGCCCCTTCCAAAGACGATGGGTCTGAGACGCTCTTAATCGCCATCACTTCTGCATGGGGCTGTCCACACTTTTGGTGATAGCCCTCACCGATGATTTTGTTGTTTTTTACGATGACGCAACCCACCATAGGATTAGGAGCCGCTGTTCCCAAACCATATTTGGCCAGTGTCAGCGCTCTTTTCATCCAAATCGTATCGTCACCTATCACCACATCCAAAAGTAACGTTTTTTGTTACTTTTCAAATCATTGCATGTTGTTTTATTTCTGCGATACAATCAATCGCTTTTAAAAGCTATAACCTAGTCCCAAGCTAAAGTCAACACCTTTTTTGTACGACAACCGCACATCGTTGGTAGGCGAATCGTACGTGAATAGGTAGTCGGGATTTAGGATATTTCTGATTTTCAAAGTCGTTTTCCAGTGCGATCCGAATCTTTTGATAGATGTAAAATTCAATGTTTGTCTTGATCTTTCGTACACATCAGGATTCAATGCGTCGGTCACCTCGTACAATCGGTCTCCAAAAACATTGTAGTTCAAAGTATTGGTCCATTGTAGTGCTTCCGTACGGTGGCTAATTGCCAAATTAAAAACAATAGGTGATTGCCCTTGAAAAGGTCTGCTCGTTGTGATATAGCCATATTGGCCCGTTCGGTCTTGTGCCTGAGTAACCAAATCCTGTTCTTCTTTGTTTTTGCTAGACTGAGAGTAGATATAAGCCAAATTGGTTATGAACGAAAAGTTAGCCAAACGAGGTGATAAAAAGCTTAAATTTTTGCGATACTCTATCTCTGCACCATATACCATCGCATCGTCTACGTTTTTTGCAGTACGTTCGGGCGTGGATGCCTGAGCCGTCAAGACCTGCACGATGGGATCTTGAAAATGTTTTGAAAAAACTGACAAAGCAAATAATTCGGATGGTGTCGGGTAAATCTCATAACGCAAATCAACGTTGAGAATCCGTGTCCTTTTGAGTTCTGTATTTCCTAAAATAGTCACACCACTACGGTCAACTTCAACAAAAGGCGCAATCTCTCTCATATTGGGTCTCGCTATTGTTTGAGAAATACTGAATCGCATATTTGTCTTTTTGTTGATTGCATACGTGGTATTGAGAGATGGCAAAATGTCAATAGAGTCAATACCCCCTTCGTCAAGAGAAGGATCCTCGGACACGGCATTTAGATCGGTTGTTTCGATTCTCGCACCAGTGCTGAGCGTCAAACGACCAAAAGTGAAGGTACCCTGTCCATAAACCGCTATAATTTGCTCTCTACCAGAGTAAGTATTACCGATAAGGGTGTTTTCGGTATAAATATTCCCAAAACCATAGTTATTTGTGCTAGTCTGAGACGGCGTATTCATCAAACCGCTATTTGCAGGGTCAAAAAATTGCGCTAATGTTTCGCTTGTAACATCGTATGGTCTTTGATAATCAGGGTTACTTTCATTTTTTGACCTTGCCAACATCGAGAATCTTTTTTCGCCAAAAGCCCTTTGTTTGTTAGAATAATACCCTCCTACTTTTATTACGTTGTTTTCTGCGCCCACGGGAATTTCCAAATCTAATTTTCCGACGATTTGATTGTCAGATAAAGTAGTGTAAAAATGAGATGGCAAAAGACCAACTTCAGAAATAGACATAGACAAACGATCATCTTCCCTCTCCGAGTAAGCAAAACTTCTGAAATCGGGTTGATCAAGCGATGATACTGTATAGCTTGTTGACCATTTTAATTTTGCCATTCTAAAATTGGGCAAAACATGTTTACCATAAAGATTCGTTGATGTAACACCCTTCTCTTCCCATTTAACTTCACCAATCGTCAAATTGCCAAGAGATGCCGCTCTGTTAAAACCAGATGTTTGTTTGGCTCTAGACCCTCCTTCGTGGTTATACAAAATGCTCACTCCCAATTGGTGATTTGGATTAAACTGGTACGCAACACGTGACATAACACCAATTTTGGATGTTTTTTTGTCAGTCAAATAATTGTAATCATATAAAGACAAAAGTTGGTCACCCTCACCACTGCTATCATTGAAAACACCGCTTTTCCCATCTGTATAACGGCTATAATTGGTCGAGTAATTAACACCAAAATTATATCCCAATCTACTTTCCTTTTGTAACGCAATAGAATTACCAAAAGAAGCCGTGTATCGCTGATTTAAAAAAGAAGTCGTCTGTACAGGCAAAAATGGATTGCTCAGAGAGGTTGCACTTTCGTCCAAAATAGAACGCTGTAACTTTCCACTTTCAGTATTGCGCTCTGCAATATTGACGGAGAGTTTTCTGATATCATACTCGCTCAAAATACTAGGTTGTGATCTGGTTCCGTCATCATAGCCAAAAGCATCGGTTGCACCAGCAGCACCATCTATTAGAAAATCATCTTTGAGGCTCGAGTTAGTATTAAAACCAAGCGAAGTATTGACATTAAGATAGAAATTTTCTGGCATAGCTTTGGTCTCTATATTGACCACTCCGCCCGAAAAATTACCAGGTAGTTCTGGCGCAAAAGTTTTTTTTACAATCACATTTTCTATCATGCCAGAAGGGATAAGATCCAAACTAGCAGCATTTTTATAAGGGTCAGTGCTAGGCATAATGACGCCGTCCAAAAGTGTCAAAGAGTAGCGATCACCGAGCCCTCGAATTACCACATATTTGCCCTCTTCAACGGTTGCGCCAGAGATATTTTTCATCGCCGCTGCAGCGGTCGAAACACCTAGTTTTTTAAATTCCTGAGACGACATGCCGTCTTGTACAGTAATGGATTTTTTCTGAAGTGCCAACATCGCAACATTGTTATCGCGCACCGCATCCGCAGTGACGACAACGGCATCCAACACAGCCGATTCTTCTGCTAAAGAGACATTAAGAACGGTTGTTTGTCCCTCTTTGACGACCAACCCGACCACTTTTTTGGTCTCGTACGAAATGAAAGAACACTCTACATCATAAGTGCCCGAAGGTAAATTGTCAAAAGTATAATTGCCATCAAAATCGGCAGACACACCTCTATCAACTGCTGCAATATAAACAGTTGCTCCGATCATGGTATCGCCTGTACTCGCATCAACAATTTTACCGGATAGCTGTCCTTTTTGACCTTTTACGTTGGCTATTGCGATAACAATTATGCAACAAATAAGTAAAATTTTCTTCATCATCATCAAAATTAAAAAAAGCCCATTGTAGTATTTTCATGCTACAATGGACCGTTAGTTATTAGTTAAAATTTACTGTTTTAAATAGCCAAATTTAGCAAGTGCCGTCCAGTTGGAAATCCAAAGTTGGTCACCGCTTTTAAATGCACCGCGGTAAGTAACTTGATTTAATCCTTTTCCACTTTCATTTGTAATATTAGCACCAAGACCTGATTTGGGAGTGGGGTCGAGTTGACCATTTTTCTCTCTAGAGATACTGGTCAATGCAGATGCTTTGTACTCGTTATGATCGGTTAATACTTTGACAAGTGCTGCTGTTTCACCACTATACAGTTTTTTATTATCTTTATCTTTAACATCATATGATTTTGCCAAAGAGCCCATACCTGTTGCTTCCACATATCCGCCAAAATCAGCAAATGTATTATTGGCGATTGTTAATTGATAACCACCTCTAGGCGTAGTAAGATACGCATAAGAGTCTGCGGTATCATCTGTTGTATAATCACTCCCTGTTTTCAAATCCTCTACTCTCACTGCTTGACCTTTATACCCTTCGAAAATAGAGTTCACCACTTTTCCAGCAAACCATTCTCGGATTGTCAATGCTTGCGAGGCACCTCCCTCACTGTCTTTGCCTGCACCAATGGCAGTCCAATTAGACACAATAGGAGCAGAGAACGGGTCATCTGATGCTTGACCTGCACCGTCCCACTCGCCAGCATTATCCGAACCGTCTGCACGACCATCCATTATAGAAAACAAAAATTGTGCGGTGCCTCTATACCCTTGGTCAAAATCAAACGCATCGTCCGTCGCAAAAGCAACCGAAATATGTCTGATATTGGCTGTACCACCAAAAATTTCGATACCATCGTCACCTGTCACATAGATATCAACATAATCAATGGTCGTGCCAGACCCAACACCGCCGAGCGTCAATCCTTGGATTTCGTTTCCAGACTCACCGTTCAATGTGATACCCGTGTAGCGAATCGAAACATATTTGAGCGTTCCAGAGTTATCAGAAGCATCTGTGCCTCCATATTTCCCTAGAAGATTTGTAGAAGGAATACCTTCAATATTTAACTCGGTAGTACCTTTTTTCATCACTGGGGCCTTGCCCAAAATAATCAATCCTGCCCATTCGCCCACAGATGTTTTGCTGAGCTCTTCACCTGATGTATTGGGATCATCTGCCTCTGCTGTAAAAATAATAGGCTTGTCAGCCGTACCTTCTGCCATAATTTTGGCACCGCGGGAGATGATAAGAGAGGATGATGCACCTTTGCCTGCTGTAGGTGTCTTTTTAAATTTGATAATTGTACCTGCTGGAATCGTCAAAGTGGTATTCTGTTTGACAAAAGCTAATCCATCTACCAAATATAGTTTATCGGCTTCTAAAGTCACATCGGCTTCTTTGAAAAAATCGTTGTCGATATTGACTGCATCCTTGTTTGTATCATTACTCTCAAGGTCTTTCTTCGGTGTTGTGTCCTCATCCTTTTTACAAGAAATAAGTAATACAGACACAAATAAGGTTAATAAAGCTAGGTTTAAAATTTTCATCTTTAGTTTAGTTTGTTTTTAAATACTCTGCAAATGAGTATCATCAATGTTAAGAAAGTTCGGTTATAAGATTAAACATTTGTTAAAGATAGCCGCACAAGGGCTTGAAAAAGAAAATATATAAGAAGAATTTGATAAAATATACTGACAATCAACAGATTAAAGTATTAATAAAATGTTAACAAGGATAATCTTGAAATTCTCAACAGTCAAAATAGATAGGACGATTTACTTTCAACCTTTTATTCCCCCAAAACCGAGACAAGTAGATTATTAACACAGAATTTGTAAGTTTGTAACACAGGCAAAGACTTTCTTCAAAAACTGCAACAGTTATGAAACGTACCGTTATTTTCTTTTTCGTGTTATCAATCCCTTTTCTCTCATTTGGACAGAATCGAGATTTAGTGGCACCTTTTCTTCATTTAAAAGTCGCCAATGAGTCTGGATTTAAAGCTGGTGTTGGTGCTGGGATTATGCAAATGAGCATGTTTGGATCCGTACAAAGTTCTTTAAACTATGAAAGGTATTATTTTGACGAAAGCAACCTTAACGGTGTAAACCTTCATGCAAGTATTGATATGCTTTTACATCTTGGTACCAATTTGACCTATTTAATTAACGAAGAAACTAATGGTCGCCTTGTGTTCAAACCAGAAATAGGAATAGGTATTGGGTTCGTTTATATAATATATACGTATATGATCGGCAATGTTGACGGCTATTTTCCAGATGATTATAGCAGGCATGGTGTAGAATTTAGTGTCAGTATTCCTCTTTCAAGGAAATTACTAGGCAGGTTGTTTTAAAAAAGTCACGTTCCAAAAAGAATACTTGACATGTGGAACAGAATTTGTAAGTTATATATGGACGAAGACTTTCTTCAAAAATCGTAACAACCATGAAACGTACCATTATTTTCTTTTTCGTGTTATCAATGCCTTTTTTCTCATTTGGACAGAGTCGAGGAGATTTATTAGTAGCACCTTTTCTTCATTTAAAAACAAGCTATGAGTCTGGTTTTAAAGCTGGTATTGGTGCTGGGGTTATGCAAATGAGCATGTTTGGATCCGTACAAAGTTCTTTAAACTATGAAAGGTATTATTTTGACGAAAGCAACCTCAACGGTATAAACCTGCATGCAAGTGCTGATATTATGCGTTCACATCTTGGTGCCAATTTGACCTATTTAATTAACGAAGAAACTAATGGTACCTTTGTAAATAGGAATAAATATTAGGTTCGTTTATATAACTTATATGTATATGATCGGCAATGTTGACGGCTATTTTCCAGATAATTATTGCAGGCATGGTATAGAATTTAGTTTCAGTATTCCTCTTTCAGGGGAATTACGAAATGATTTTATAGATGACCTTTTTTAAAAAAGTCACATCCCAAAAAGAATACTTGACATGTGGAACAGAATTTGTGAGTTATATATGGACAAAGACTTTCTTCAAAAATCGTAACAATCATGAAACGTACCATTATTTTCTTTTTCATTTAAAAGCATAGATTACGAAATTTTGCCCCAATCCATTTTTTCATAGATTTTTGTGCTATTTATATGTTCCAAAATAGGAAGATGTCGCTTATCTGTCAAATCAGGATCTTGGGTTATAATATATTTCGATACACGGCGAGCCAAATCCAGCACCTTATAATCAGTAGCTAAATTGGCCAACTGAAACTCAACAACACCACTTTGTTGCGTTCCAGACAAGTTTCCTGGTCCCCTAATCTCCAAATCTTTCTGTGCAATCACAAACCCATCGTTGCTTTGGACCATGATATTCAAACGTTGTCGGGCTTCTTTGCTGACTTTTGATCCCGCCAACAAAACACAATGTGACTGATACGCCCCACGACCCACTCGACCACGCAATTGGTGCAACTGGGACAACCCAAATCGTTCGGGATGCTCTATCACCATCACACTTGCATTCGGCACATCAACGCCGACCTCTATAACAGTTGTGGCAACCATGATTTTTGTTTCTCCTTTGACAAAACGCTGCATTTCAAATTTTTTGACATCTGCAGGCTGTTTGCCATATACAATGCTGATTTGATAATCAGAAAAGTAGCGTGATATACTTTCAAAACCCTCTTTGAGTGTCAACAAATCAAGTGTTTCTGACTCTTCAATAAGGGGATATACAATATAAATTTGTCGCCCTTTCTGGATTTCTTTTCTGATAAAAGACAAAACCGACAACCTTTGTGACTCAAATTTGAGTGTGGTTTTGATCGGAATTCTATTAGCAGGCAGCTCGTCAATCACTGAAAGATCTAAATCGCCATAAACCGTCATCGCCAATGTACGCGGAATTGGTGTCGCCGTCATCACCAAAATATGTGGAAAAACACTTTCGTTTTTGTCCCATAATTTCGAGCGTTGGGCAACGCCAAAACGATGCTGCTCGTCAATAACTGCCAAACCCAAGGAACAAAACACCACTTTCTCTTCCAAAAGAGCGTGCGTGCCAACCAATATATTGAGTGTCCCTTTTTTCAAATCTTCAAACAGTGCGTTTCGGTCTTTTTGCTTGGTACTTCCAGTTAACAAATTGATATTAAGACCGATAGAGTCGGCGTATTTTTTGAGACTTTCGTAATGTTGTATGGCCAAAATCTCGGTTGGTGCCATCAACGCGACTTGATGTCCGCTCGAAATCACAATGAGCATCATACAAAAAGCAACAATGGTTTTGCCACTGCCAACGTCTCCTTGCAAAAGCCGATTCATTTGTTTGCCCGACTTACAATCCTCAAAGATTTCTTTTATAACCCTTTTTTGAGCACCAGTTAACGCAAAGGGCAAATGCTTTTCATAAAACTGCGTGAAAAGACCCGTTTTGTTAAGGACAAAGCCCGTAGAGTGTGCTTTTTGGGTGATTTGTTCCCGCTGTATTTGGTATTGATTATAAAAAAGTTCTTCAAATTTTAACCGATGGCGTGCACTGTTGAGCGATACTGGTGTTTTAGGAAAATGAATCCCCCAAAGTGCGTCAACTTTGGCGCATAATTTCAAATCATGTAACACATAATCGGGCAAATTTTCTTTGATTTCTGAAGCCGCCGTTGTCAACGCTTTTCTCACCAAACCCCCCATCACCGCACTGTTACATTTGCTTTTTCGTAGCTTTTCAGTAGAACGGTAAATAGGATTAAAACCTAACTTTTGCAAATTTTGCTGCGTAGCAGGGCTAAACTCCGGATGCGTGATATTATACGACCCACTAAAAAGAACAGGTTTGCCGTACAATATATAATTGGCATTCGGGTTAATCATTTTTGATATCCATTTTGACCCCCGAAACCAGACCAGCTCTATACTGCCAGTTTCATCTCTAAAAACTGCCGTCAATCGCTGTGAACGACCTTGCCCAATCATTCGCACAGTGCTAATACGACCCAATAACTGAATGCTAGAATCGTCATCTAACTGACCAATATCTTTGACTTTGTGAAAACTGCGGCGATCCTCATAACGAAAAGGATAAAAATGAATAAGATCCTTGACTGATCTAATCGACAATTCATTTTCCAAAAGTTTTATCATTGTCGGACTTATGCCCACCGATCTCAAAGAAAATTGGTTCGGAGTATCTGCTGCCGTCATGGTATATTATTTCCCTTTGTAACGTGTAGACCGAATGTCATTCGTATTATTATGATATTTGTTTTGCGACACCTTGCGCCAATCAAATGTATCAATCATTCTCTCTATATCAGATCTAATATGCTGAATAACAACCGCCAGAGAGTCATTCTTGGTCGCTGTTTTGAATACAATGCCGCACGAAAAAAATTATCCGTACTATCCGTTACAAAAATTGATACTGAGACGGCACCTCACTTCTAGCACTTCGATTACAACGGTATTGCCCAACGGGTTTACTTTCACTTTTTCTTCTATCGAGTAGGCCTTGACCTGATGACGATTGGTCAACGTATAAGAGTCTCCTAAATAATCTTTAAGACGCTTAACATTTTTTTCTATGGGTTTATAAGAAAGCTGAATGCTGGCATCAAATTCTGGATACGATAGATTCATCCAAAATCTCTCTGACAAACGCGACGAGTCACTTTCAAAATCGCATGACTGTTATATTCAAACGAATAAGGCAGAGAGTCTGGCAATTGCACAAAACGAGAAGGCAAAATCGGAATATAATTCCATCCGCGCGGCTTTGGCTGATAGGTTTTTTTCTTCGCAGCAAAACAATATGAACGAAAAGGCTCAGCAATGCAAAAGCCAGAGATATATTTCCAAATTTAAAAATTTCCAAACTTAATTTTTTTAATCTTTTTTCGATCAGACAGCAATATTGTAAATGTCATATTATTGTACTGCAACACTTTGTCTTTTTCAGGAATTTTTTGGTGTAATTCTAACAAAAATCCTGCGAGAGACTCACTCTCTCCTTTAACTGGCTCGAACCGTTCTACATCTATCTGAACAATACGACATAAATCCAAAAGTGATGTTTTTCCCTCAAAAATATACGTCTTTTCATCTATTTTTTCGTAATCGATAGGCTCATCATCAAACTCATCCATGATCTCACCCACAATTTCTTCTAAAATATCTTCCATCGTAATCAACCCCTGACGTGCCACCATATTCGTCTACAACAATGGCAATATGCACCCTTTTTTTCCTGAAAATTCCTTAGCAAATCATCAATTTTTTTGTTCTCTGGAACATAGAAAACGGGGTTTTGCAAGAGACTGCCAATCAAAATCTTTTGGCTCGTCCAAATGAATCAAAAGGTCTTTTACGTAAGAATACCTTCGATTTTGTCCAAAGTCTCTTTGTAAACAGGAATCCGACTAAATCCAGAATCTTTAACATGTCCCAATATCTGATGAAAATCGTAGTGTTTCAGAATCAACCGCCACCATATCTAGACGGGATTTCATCACTTGATTAACCGGAATAAGCGAAAAATTAATAATCCCCTCCAAAATCTCCTTATCATCTTTGGGCGTATTTTCGTCCGTTGCCATTTCAATTGCTTGCTCCAGATGATCCATTGATATTTGGACTTTCTTTTTTTCGATGCGTTTTTCAATCAAATTGGTGGATTTAATCATCAAAAAAGACAACGGAGACAAAATGTACGATAAAAAAGTAATGAATGAAGCCGTTTTTTTTGCAAAAAAAACTGGGTTGTTAAAAGCAAACTCTTTCGGAATAAACTCGCCAAAAATGACAATTACAAAAGTGTTAAACACCGTCATAGAGGTCAAAGCAATTACAATATTGGAACTGCCAGTTGGCTTAACGACTTGTAACAAAATATAAGTTGACAAAATAACTATCCCAATATTAACTAGATTATTGACTATCAAAATAGTTGCCAAAAGCTTTCTTGGGCTTTTCAGCAAATTGCTGACTATGAGACCATTAATATTATCCTTTGATTTGAGTTCGTCCAAATCGTACGATGTCAATTTGAACAGGGCAATCTCTGACCCTGAAATGGCAGCAGATAAAAAAACCAAAAAAAAACAACGCACAAACCCCCATTATTTGATCTGTAAACAGAAGTTCAATTATTTGCATTATATTTTCCCCGTCTGGAGGGTCGTCTACTGGCATCAAATTAAATCTTAAATGGAATTAAAATGGAAGATCGTCATTCTCTTCTTGACTTTTCTCACCAGTAGTTGACTCAGGTTCAGCTTTGTGGGGGTCCTTTTTCTTTCCACTCTCATCACCGATTGCGACATTACCGCTTGTTGGTGCTCTTTCATGTTCCTCTTCTGTCGGTGGAGGTGCTTGTTGTCCACCACCACTTCCTGGTCTGCCCAACAATACCATATTATCTGCAACCACCTCGGTGCGGTAATTTCGTTTGCCATTATCGTCATCCCACGACCTCGTTTTGAGTTTCCCTTCAATATAGACTTGTCCTCCTTTTTTGAGATATTGTTCGGCAATACCCGCCAAGCCTCTCCACAACACGATATTATGCCAATCTGTAACCTCTTTTTTCTCATTTGTCGTACGGTCTACCCAGCTTTCGCTCGTAGCGATGCTAAAAGATGCTACTTTTACACCTGACGACGTTTCTCTTATTTCAGGATCAGAACCCCAAATTTCCTATTAAAACTACTTTATTAACTCCTGCCATGATTTTATCAAATTTGTTACTTAAAATAAAGTTACAAAATATATCACACTATGAGAAACAAAATTTTCTATTTTTAAAAAAAACTAAAAATTTATCAATTTAAAAAAACACAATCATTGATTTAATATTTTCTCATTATAATTTGCTAAAACAATCGGAAATCCCAACTTTTTTAATTGAAATTGATTGTATGGCAAAAAGCCTTTTTCGACCATAATGTCTGTTGGGTTTTGGTCGGGTTGCCAACGATAAATTTTGATATGCAGAGTTTGGTGGGTCAATAAATGTTTTCTGTAATAAGGCTCCCCAACAAATTGTCCTGACATATTAAAGTCTTTTTGAGTCAAAAATATCGCCATAACATGGTCAGGTTCGTCTTTCAGCGTTTCTAGCACTGGATATTCGTACAATCCCAGCCAAATGTCTTTTTGCACCCTAGTTTTCACAAAAAAAGAATCATTCCACTCTACAACGGCATAATTGAAATATCGAATCGTCTTTTTTATTTTCTTTATCTTGACTGGCAATGCCCGAACCAAATTTTTTTCGTAGGCTTTACATGATTTTTGAAAAACACAAATACCGCATAAAGGTTTTTGGGGCGTACACACCAAAGCCCCCATCTCCATCATTGCTTGGTTGAACGTACTCGGGTCATTTTGGTCAATTATTGTCAACAAAAAATCAAAAAAAAACTTGAAAGTCGCTGGTTTTGCAATATCTTTTTCGATAAGAAAGTGACGCGCAATAAAACGATACACATTCCCATCTACTGTCGGAACAGGCACACCAAAACAAATAGATGCAATGGCCGCCGCCGTATATTTACCAATCCCTTTTAACTCCAAAAGCGCATCAAACGATTCGGGAAACTGTCCATCGTATCTATCAATTATTTGCTGTGCGCAGACATGTAAGTTTCGGGCTCTGCTATAATACCCCAAACCTTGCCAAGTTCTCAAGACATCATCCAATGGCGCTGATGCTAAATCAGAAACAGTCGGGTATCTCTGAACAAAGCTATGAAAATAAGAAAGCCCTTGTTTAACTTGAGTTTGCTGAAGAATTATTTCGGACAACCATACACGATAGGGATCTTTGTTTTTTCTCCATGGCAAATCTCGCGCCGATTCATTGTACCACTCTAACAGGGTGCTTCTAAAAACATTATATTTTGTCATTATTAACAAATTTAATGTTTTTATTACTACCTTAGTAGGGATTGTTATGCGAATTGTTTTTTACATTTAACACATAATCTTATATATTTGTGATTCAAGTTTTAACCTTTATTTAAATAATAATGACAAAATCAGATGTAATTTCCAAAATTTCTCAGAAGACTGGTATTGATAAAGCCGATGTTTCTGCCACAGTAGAAGCTTTTTTTACAGTTATCAAATCATCTTTAGAAAATGGAGAAAACGTATATATGAGAGGGTTTGGAAGTTTTATCAACAAAAAGCGTGCCCAGAAAGTAGCAAGGAATATCACCAAAAACACGTCAATGATTATTCCAGAACACCACATTCCTGCATTCAAACCGGCTCAAGTTTTTGTCGATATGATCAAAAGCTCTAAAAATATTTAATAAAACATTCGTCTTAGTTTTAGTTTCTGTGTTACTCTACGTTAAGAGAAGTCAAAATTAAAATCAAACCTATGTTTTATTTCACAAAAATCATTAAATTTGTCGTCAGCTTAAAAAGAAGTAAGTGACCCGAATAAAAACCTACAATATAGTAAGTAATTGTTCAGAGAAACCTTTTTAGCTTAGATGAAATTGACGGAATAAAAGTTTAACTCTGCGTTGCAGAATAAAATA
Organism: Lottia scabra; assembly: GCA_029955415.1. Taxonomy (NCBI): domain Eukaryota; kingdom Metazoa; phylum Mollusca; class Gastropoda; family Lottiidae; genus Lottia; species Lottia scabra. The sequence goes on from JARJEI010000094.1 coordinate 28,476, forward strand.
TTATAATATGCCTTGCGGTAAAAAAAGAAAAAGACATAAAATCGCTACTCATAAGCGAAAAAAAAGATTAAGAAAAAATAGACATAAGAAGAAATAAATGTCTTATCTAAAATAATTATGACTGTCTTGAAAAAAACTTACATAGATAGTTTTTATATAAAAATTTATACTCTTGAGTTACGAATTAATTATTAGTTCAGAACGAGAGGTAAGTCGTATAGCCCTTTTAGAAAATAAAACTCTGGTAGAATATCAGATAGAGAACGCCGACAAAGGATTTAAAGTCGGAGATATTTATCTAGGTACTGTACAAAAAGTCTCTACTGGGATGAATGCCTGTTTTGTTGATGTTGGTCATGAGAAAGATGGCTTTTTGCATTATCATGATTTGGGGTGCTCACGTAAAATCCCTCAATAAAGTACTCAAACTAGCTTTGGCAAAAAACACAAATGCTATAAGCAAGTTGGATGATTTTAGATTTGAAGAAGAGATTGACAAGTTTGGCAAAATGTCCCAGGTTTTTTCTAGAAATAAAAAAGCTTTGGTGCAAGTCGTCAAAGAGCCTATTTCGACAAAAGGCCCTCGTCTTACCTGCGATATTTCACTTGCTGGTCGTTACATGGTCATGGTGCCCTTTGGCGATACTATTTCCATTTCCAAAAAAATCTCTAGCAACGAAGAGCGCAAAAGGCTAACAAGGCTTATCTCCTCTATAAAACCTAAAAATTTCAGTGTTATTGTTCGCACAGTAGCAGAAGGAAAAGAAGTGGCTGAGCTCGACAGAGACCTCAAAAAACTGGTCACCAATTGGGAAAAAGGGATGAAAGTCCTTGGAACTGCCAAAGTCAGAGACAAAATCATCGGTGAACATAACCGTACAAAAGCATACATTCGAGATATTTTAAATGCTGACTTTGAAAGTATTATAATCGATGATAGTGCGCTTTACGACGAAATTGCTGATTTTATAAAAAGTATTGCGCCCGAAAAAGCCAATATTGTCAAACGCTATAACGGAAATTCCAAAATATTTGAAGCATACGGAATCGAAAAGCAACTCAAAATGCTTTTTGGAAAATCTGTAACCATTTCAGGTGGAGGCTATTTGATTATCGAGCATACAGAAGCCATGCACGTAATTGACGTGAACTCTGGGAAAAAAGCCAATACAGAGATAGATCAAGAATCTACGGCTCTCAGTGTCAACTTGTCCGCAGCCAAAGAAATTGCACGTCAGCTAAAATTGCGTGATATGGGTGGGATCATTGCCATTGATTTCATTGACATGAAAAAAGCCGATAATAGAAAGCACGTATTGGCTACCATGAAAGAGGAAATAAAATCAGACAAATCCAAAACAACGGTTTTGCCTCTTTCGAAAATTGGTGTCATGCAAATCACCCGACAACGTGTAAGACCCAACCTTGACATGACGACAAACGAGTTATGTCCAACTTGTGGTGGATCAGGAAAAATCACAGCATCAATAGCCATTTCTGATGTTATCGAAAGTCAGCTCGACTTTTTGATGAAAACCCAGAAAAAAAACAAATTGAAATTGATCTTGCATCCATATCTCTACGCTTTTTTCACTTGCGGTATGTGGTCAAAACAAAAACAATGGTATGCTAAATATTTTAACTGGGTTAAAATCATAAAAGACAGCTCGAAAGCTTTGACCGAATACGTTTTTCTCGATAAATATGATGAAGTCATAGAAATCAATACTTTGGAACAGCAAGCAACGCTTGATAATGAAGCCGTTCCTGAAAGTAAACCCCAGAAAAACAATAAAACAACCAGAACAAATAACGAAAGAAAACCCCAAAACAGAACCCAAGGAAATAACAGAAGGAAACAGAATCAAAATAAAACGCCTAGAACAAATACGCAAAAAAGACCTGCGCAGAATAAAACAACCAGAACAAACACCCAAGAAAAGTCCGTTCAAAATAAAACAACTAGAACAAATACGCAAAAAAGATCTGCGCAGAATAAAACAACTGAAGCTAATGCTCAAAAAAGACCTGTTCAAAATAAAACAACCAGAGCAAACACAGAAAAAAAACCTACACAGAGCCATGCAATAAACACAAGCGTAGAAAATAAGCGTATTGAAAAAACGCCAATTAAAACGGCTACTGAAAAAAAACCTAACCAAGGGAAACCAAGTAAAAGAGTGCCCAGAGTCGACGTTATAAAAGAAGAAATTACAAGTATTGAAACCCCAAAAGGTGACAGTTAAACGAAAAAGAGTTTGAAAAGGCAGAAAAGTGATTGTGCCTTTTCAAACTTTTTAGAGTTAAAATTCTTTTTATCCAAGAAAATCATGATAGTTTTTTGCACGCTCAATATTGTAAAAAAGCCGTTTATAAGCCTAAAAAACGGCATATTTTTTTTCATTATATTGAGCATATCGGCATGTGGCGGTCTGTCTCCCAAAAACACTTTACCCTGTAGTCAGATAGAAGGTGCCAACCCAGACAACGTGACCATTGTCAGAGCCGAGTCGGATTTTATAAATATTCGATCTATCGAAGATTTTGACAAATTTGTAAACAAATACCCCGAACTGTCAGACAAATTTTTGACTATCAACCAAATTCCCAAACAAGAAAATGCCAATCGCATTATAAAACTGACAAAGGATCCCTATTTTGATACATTGTATCACGAAGCATTAGACGATTACAAAAATTTAAAACCTATCAAAGAAGCATTAAGTATCGGTTTTTATAATCTCAAAAAGCTAGATCCTCAATGGACACCACCGATTATCGAAACGATGATTACTGGTTTTGCCGACGGCTGCGATCTCGCCTACGAAAACAATAAAATTCTAATTGGCATTGATTGGTTTCTTGACACTGATGCCAAATATAGAGTCCCCAATCAGCCTGGATTTATCCTAGACCGATACACGCCATCGCATTTGCCATCCGCGATTATGCTGCTATTCTCTAATATTTATAACAAAATTGATGAAAAAGACGACACGCTTTTAGCCTCGATGATAGAGTTTGGAAAAGCATACGAATTTGTCAAGCAAATGATTCCGTGTACACCTGATCACATCATTCTAGGGTACTCAAAAAAAGAAATGATCGATGTCAATGGCAATCAGCAGACCATTTGGACGCATTTTTTAGACAACGAATTACTCTTTAGCAAGTCTCTGGATCACAAACGCACTTATGTGTTTGAAGCACCATCAGTACAAGAGATTGACAATTCGTGCCCAGGTCGCATTGGACGCTGGCTAGGATGGCAGATTGTCAAGTTTTATTTAAAAAAAAAGCCCATCTTCTCTCAAAGACCTCATGAATAATACGGATTATCGTCAAATTTTTGAAACAGCCAATTACAGACCTCAACCTGACGCCAACAAATAGACTCAGCGCCTCTTTCTTTTTATCAAAATACTCTATTTTCAATTTCTTTTCATAACTACCTCATTTAGAAAAATATAGGCTCTTTTTCTTATTTCAGTTTGTGGTTCAAACCAATTTATTTTCTTTTTTTATCTCAAAATTAATTTGAAAGGGTAAATGCTCAATTATATTTGCACCATGAGTGATAATTCAGGTAATAGGCTGAAAAATATTATAGGGCATGCAAAAGAATATGGGTTTGTTTTTCCAGGAAGCGAAATATACGACGGGCTATCGGCGACTTACGACTATGGTCAAAATGGTGTACTGCTCAAAAATAAAATAAAAGCGTACTGGTGGCGTGCCATGGTGCAGCTGCACGATAATATTGTAGGAATCGATGCTGCTATTTTCATGCACCCCAAAACGTGGAAAGCCAGCGGTCATGTAGATGCTTTTAATGATCCATTAATTGATAACAAGGATTCGAAAAAGCGTTACCGAGCCGATGTTTTGGTAGAAGATTATATTGCCAAAATCGAAGCCAAAATCAATAAAGAAATATCAAAAGCCGCCAAACGATTTGGAAAATCATTTGACGAGAAACAATTCAAAGAGACAAATCCTAGAGTACTAGCCAATGTCGAAAAAATCAAATCCATAGAAAGCCGTTTACAAGCAGGACTAGCTGGTAACCTTGGTGATTTGCGTGATTTGATTATAGAGTTAGACATTGCCTGTCCCGTATCTGGTTCCAAAAACTGGACCGATATTAGGCAATTTAATTTGATGTTTTCGACCGAATTGGGGTCAGTAGCAGAGGACGCTGGTACAATCTATTTAAGACCTGAAACAGCCCAAGGCATTTTTGTTAATTATTTGAACGTGCAAAAATCTGGAAGGATGAAATTGCCTTTTGGCATTGCCCAAATAGGGAAAGCTTTCAGAAATGAAATTATCGCAAGGCAATTTATTTTCAGAATGAGAGAGTTTGAGCAAATGGAAATGCAATTTTTCATCAAACCCGGAACAGAAATCGAGTGGTATGAAAAATGGAAAGCCCAAAGAATAAAATGGCACAAAACTATAGGTTTTGACGCTTCCAAATACCGTTTTCATGACCACCTCAATCTGGCACATTATGCCAATGCAGCCTGTGATATAGAGTTTGATTTTCCTATGGGATTCAAAGAGCTGGAGGGCATCCATTCTCGAACAGATTTTGATTTGAATGCGCACCAAGAGTTATCGGGAAAAAAACTACAATATTTTGATAATGAGACCTCTACAAGTTATGTACCTTATGTAATCGAAACATCCATCGGACTTGACCGTATGTTTTTGGCAATTTTGTCTGGTGCCTATACCGAAGAAATACTGGATGATGGCTCTCGCAGAACATTGCTCAAAATCCCATATGCTCTAGCCCCCAATCAAGTCGCTGTTTTGCCACTTCTTAACAAAGATGGTTTGCCCGAATTGGCCAAGAAAATCCAAAATCAGCTCAAAATCGATTTTGATTGTGTCTACGATGCAAAAGATGCCATTGGCAAACGCTACAGGCGCCAAGACGCTATCGGGACACCTATTTGTGTGACAGTAGACCACGATAGCTTGCAGGATAATAGTATTACGATCCGCCATCGAGATTCTATGGAGCAAGAAAGGATATCTATTGATAACTTACAGTCCACTTTATCTCAACTAGTTGATATGCGTACTCTATTATCTCAACTATGAAATGGGAGACCTTACTTTTTGGAGAAAAGGGCACAACACTTAGCAATCAATCGCCTTCGAGTGACCGAAGTGTTTTCGAGCGCGATTATGACCGTATTGTGTTTTCTAATGCTTTTCGAAAACTACAAGACAAAACACAAGTGTTCAGTTTGCCACGAGAAAGTTTTGTTCATAACAGGCTCACACACAGTCTAGAAGTATCTAGTGTCGGTCGGTCTTTGGGTCGTCAATCCGCCCGTATTATCCAAGAAAAAGGGCACACATCGAACACTTCGACCGAATTAGCACATCAATTTGGTAGTATTGTGTCGGCTGCCGCACTAGCGCATGATATCGGCAATCCTCCTTTTGGACATACAGGAGAGTCCGTCATTTCAAACTATTTTAGGCACCACCCCGAATCCAAATCGTTCGAAAGCCAAATGAGCAAGGACGAGTGGACAGACCTTTGTAATTTCGAAGGAAACGCCCAAGGATTTCGGCTGCTCGTCCGTAGCAGCGATTTGTCAATAAGTGCGCCTGTTTTGAGTGCTTTTTCCAAATACCCCAGCCCGTCTAGTTTGATAAAATCAGACCCTTCTTTTATTGGATGCAAAAAATTTGGATACTATCAGTCAGAAAAAGAGGATTTTGACAAAATGGTCACGGCGTGCCAACTTATCAAAATCAAAAATGGGCAGCAGAGCTGTCGACATCCATTGACTTTTTTGGTAGAAGGCAGCAGATGATATTTGTTATAATATCATTGATTTGGAAGATGCTCATAGACTTGATATTCTGAGCATTGACGAAATCATAAACCTTTTAGCACCTATCATTGGTGACCGATTTAGTCAATCAAAACTTAACAAAATAGAACTTCCATTTCAAAAAGTTGGCATCCTTAGAGCATTGAGTATCTCGGCATTGATCGATCATATATCTCAGACTTTTTCAAAAAATCTAGACGATATTATGCAAGGTCGATTTAACAAATCTCTTTTGGAAAGCAGTCCGTTGGCCAAACAAATGAAGGATATACAAGAACTGTCATTTCAAAAAATATACCGCAACAAGCAAGTTCAGCAAAGGGAATTTGTCGGTTATCAAGCCATTATTTCTGTATTAGGTGCTTTTGTCGGTGCGATGTTGATGCCAAAACATAAAAGCGACCTCAAAAAAAGATACTTGACGGATTTGATAGGGGCTCATGTTTCTCCTCAAATTTTCAACGAGCAATATTCGCTTTATCAACGGTTTCGCATTTTATTAGATTTTGTTTGTGGGTTGACCGACAGTCACTGCATTCAATTATATGAATTGTTACGATAATTTTATTTAAATTCGCATGCAATGTGGTTAAAAATCACCCATTTTATTCTTTCCAATAGGCTGTTATTCGTGCTGTTAATAGCTTTTATCACCCTTTTTATGGGGTATAAAGCAACACAAGTGCAATGGTCTTTCACTTTTCAAAATACGGTGCCTTCTTATGACCCAGACCGTGTTTTTTTTCGACAATTTCAAGAAAAAATTTGGTGGAGATGGCAACACCGTCGGCATTGGGTTGGCAGATTCTAGCTTGTACCAATTCAACAATTTTCGTGCTTTTACAAAATTATCGGATAGCATTGATGCATTGAAAGGCGTGAGTCAAATCGTGTCTCTGTCAAACCTACACACTTTTAAAAAAGACACACAGACTCGTCATTTTGTTTTCAAAAAATTGCAGGAAAACGATATTGATTCGCAACAGACACTTGACCAATATCTACAACTGGTCATGGATCAAAAATTTTATAGCAGCCGACTCGTTAATGCCAAAAACGGTGCAACATTTATCTTAATAAATGTCGAAGGCAAGGTGAGTAATTCAAAAAAGAGAGAACATTTTTTCGAAACCGTCCAACAATTTGGGCAACAATTTGAAAAAGAAACTGGGATAAAATTACATTACGCTGGTCTGCCTTTTGTGCGGACGGTTGTCTCTCAGAGTGTCAAACGCGAACTCAACCTATTTTTGATCATGTCAATCGCGGTGACAGCGCTCATCATGGGCTTGTTTTTTAGGTCGTGGGACTCGGTTGTTTTTCCCTTGATTATCATTGGCGTTATTATTGTTTGGGTGTTGGGGTCGTTGTCTCTTTTTGGGTTCAAAATCACGTTGATGTCGGGGCTCATTTTGCCGATTATTGCGGTCATTGGGATTCCCAATAGCATTTATCTGCTCAACAAATACCACCAAGAATACGCTAAACATCAAAACAAAGTCAAAGCAATATCTGTTGTCGTGCGCAAAATTGGCATTGTCACACTAATGACCAACTTTACAACAGCAGTAGGATTTTTGGCACTTGGATTTTCGCAAATTCCCATTTTGATAGAGTTTGGCATTGTTGCAGGGCTTAATATCATGGCGACATTTATTGTTAGTATTGTCATGATGCCGTCTGTCTTTATGATGCTGCCAGAACCGGGCAACAAACAATTGCGTCACTTAAAAGTAAAACCATTGAGTGCCACACTTGATTTTTTGGATTTTATCACAGACCAACACCGCACATCTATTTATATTGTGACATTCATCATCACTTGCTTGTCTTTTTATGGTATATCCAAAATGGAAGCCAACTCTTATTTGGTAGATGACATCCCTAGTGACACACAAGTCATGAAGGATATGCGTTTTTTTGAGAAAAATTTTGACGGCATCATGCCCATGGAAATTGTCATTGATACTGGCAAAAAAAAGGGTGTCATGTCTCGCAAAAATCTCTTGAAAATAGAAAAATTGTCAAATTTTCTTGATTCACTATCCTATATTTCAAGTCCGATTTCGATTGTGGATTTTGCTAAAACAATCAAGCAGGCGTACTATAATGGTAATCCAAAGTTTTATTCGCTGCCTAATTCACAAGAAAGGCGTTTTTTGCTCAAATACCTTAAAAACGAGACAGCAGAAAACAAATTGTTCAACTCTTTTGTCGATAGCACAGGGCAGACAGCGCGTATGACTTTGCAAGTCGCAGATATCGGCTCCAAAAAAATGGACAGCCTTGTCGCTCAGGTCATCGAACCTCGCATACTCAAGATTTTTGATGACGAAAAATATAAAGTCAAATTAACAGGCACAACACCGCTGTTTATAAAAGGCAATCGGTTTTTGATCAACAACCTTATCACATCTCTTTTATTGGCTTTTTTGATTATTGCGATGATCATGGGCGGCTTTTTCAAAAGTTTTAAAATCATTGTCATCTCTCTGATTCCCAATTTTATACCATTAATTATCACAGGTGGTCTGATGGGCTATTTGGGTATTCCTCTCAAGCCCTCAACAGCCTTGATTTTCAGTATTGCATTTGGTATTTCTGTAGACGATAGTATCCACTTTTTGGCCAAATATCGACAAGAGCTAAAAGACAACAACTATTATATCCCCATTTCGGTGTCCAAAAGTCTGAGAGAGACAGGTTCTAGTATGCTTTATACCTCTATTGTGCTATTTTCAGGTTTTATCATTTTCACGTTTTCGGATTTTGGAGGCACCAAAGCGCTCGGGTTATTGACTTCAACTACGTTATTTTTTGCGATGATTACCAACTTGACATTATTGCCAGCTTTACTTTTACATTTTGACAAGGGCAAGGCTAAAAAAAATCCGACACTTCTGGATCCCTCTGATTAACTGATAGTTACCAATTCAATTTGATTTAAAATACATGAACTCTCTCATTAATCAAATCAAAACGGTTATTTATGATACATGCTCTCTTGAAATTTCAAACTTTAGAATCGAACTAGAAAGTAAGGAATATGACGCCTGTCGATTTGAACTTAATGGGAGAAACATTTTAAGCAGAAACGCTAAAGTCACACCGAAAAAAGTCGGACAATTTGTGACATTTTGGAAACGAAATAAAAACGGACTGATTGAGCCATTTAACAAATCTGACTCAATCGATTTTTATATTGTAAACGCTCGAACTGAAAGCAAGTTTGGACAATTTGTTTTTCCAAAATCCGTATTAATTGAAAAACGAATCATCTCTACTGAAAAGATAGAAGGGAAAAGAGGATTCAGAGTATATCCAATATGGGATATTGCAACGAATAAACAAGCCGAAAAAACTCAAAAATGGCAACTAAATTACTTTTATGAAATAGGTGATTCAACGAACTTGAAAAAAGTGTCAACGTTGTATAACGTTAAATAGTTGTGAAATCGTGAAAATTCACGATATTTGGTTAACTCAGCAAAAACGATACGAAGTTGCCAAAGAAAGAAATCAAGGAAACTCCTCTCATGAAGCAATTTAACAAAATTAAATCCCAATATCCGGGTGCGATTTTGTTGTTTCGAGTAGGGGATTTTTACGAAACATTTGGACAAGATGCGGTCAAAACATCCAAAGTATTGGGTATTGTCTTGACAAAGCGTGCCAATGGCTCAGCGAGCTTTATTGAATTGGCGGGATTTCCCCATCATTCTTTGGACACTTATATGCCAAAATTGGTTCGAGCAGGCTATCGTGTCGCTGTCTGCGACCAACTCGAAAGTCCCACAGAAGCCAAAGGAATCGTCAAACGCGGCGTCACAGAGCTTGTAACGCCCGGATTATCCATCAATGACAATATTCTTGATGCCAAAACAAACAATTACTTGGCCTCTATCTACAAATCTAAAAACGAATTTGGTATTTCTTTTTTGGATTTATCTACGGGCGAGTTTCTTTGTTCGATAGGAGACAACGATTATATCCAAAATCTATTGACAGGTTTTAATCCTGCCGAGGTTATATTTGATAGAGAAGAAAAACATGAATTTTTTGACTCAATCAAAGAAGAATACAACAGTAATACGCTAGAAAACTGGGTATTTCAATATGACTATGCCTATGAAAAACTGACCAAGCATTTTCAGACAGTTAACTTAAAAGGATTTGGTATTGAGGACATGTCGCATGCGATCATTGCTGCGGGGGCGACCATCCGTTATTTGGAAGAAACACAGCATGACAAGGTAAGTCATATTAACCTCATTGCGAGAGTTAGTCAGTCAAAACACGTGTGGCTCGATCGTTTTTCGATTCATAATCTTGAACTGATGTACCCTCAACAAGAAGGCGGGACACCGCTTATTGATATTTTGGACAAAACCGTCACGCCGATGGGAGCGCGTCTATTGAAAAAATGGATCATCATGCCATTGGTGGATCGTCGGTTGATAGAAGAGCGGCATTTGATTGTCAAAACATTTTATAATGATTTAAATTTTTTGGATGAAATAAAATCTTTGATTAAGCCTTGTGGTGATTTTGAACGGCTAACATCCAAACTGGCAGCAAAACGCATCAACCCTAGAGAAATCGTGCAAGTAAAACGGGCTCTAGCACAGATAGAACCCATAAAATCAATTTTATCTAAACACAGCAACGAAAACCTTAAAAAAATTGCCGACCAGTTGAATACCTGTAACTTGCTTATCTCTAAAATAGGCAAAGAAATACAAGATAATGCTGGTATACACAGCAACCAAGGCAATATTATCAAATCGGGTGTAGATGAACAACTAGACGAATACCGCAATATCGCTTTTTCTGGCAAAGAGCATTTGCTGAAAATCCAACAGAGGGAAATCGAACAAACAGGCATTTCTTCTTTAAAAATTTCCTACAATAAAGTATTTGGATATTATCTAGAAGTTACGCATTCTCATCGAGATAAAGTCCCAGAAACATGGATACGAAAACAAACATTGACCAAAGCCGAGCGTTACATTACGCCCGAACTGAAAGAATATGAAGAAAAAATCATCAATGCTGAATCTCAATTATTTACCATCGAACAAACGATTTACAATGCACTGATTGATTATGCGGTAGAGTACATTCATCCGATTTTACAAAATGCAAAATTATTGGCTCAGTTGGATTGTTTGATTTCTTTTGCGACTGTTGCGGGTCTAAATAATTATAATATGCCAGTGATGACAGAGGATACGGCATTGGATATAAAAGAAGCAAGACACCCTGTGATAGAGCAAACGCTGCCCATTGGAGAAGAGTATATCCCAAACAATGTATATTTGGACGACGAAAAACAACAAATCATCATTATCACAGGACCTAATATGTCTGGAAAATCGGCATTGTTACGACAAACAGCACTGATTGTATTATTGGCACAAATCGGCAGTTTTGTCCCAGCAAAATCGGCAAAAATCGGCATAGTAGACAAAATATTTACCCGCGTGGGTGCCGCCGACAATTTATCACGAGGAGAGTCGACTTTTATGGTAGAAATGGCCGAGACTGCGAGTATTTTAAATAACCTTTCCAATAGGTCATTGGTCATCATGGACGAAATCGGACGCGGCACCAGCACTTACGATGGCATATCCATCGCTTGGTCAATCGTCGAATATATCCACAACCATCCCAAATACCGAGCAAAAACATTATTTGCAACACATTACCATGAACTAAACCAACTGTCAAAAGAATTAAAGCGTATCAAAAATTTTAGCGTTTCGATTAAAGAGATCGATGGCAAAATACTTTTTTTGAGAAAACTCCAAAAAGGAGGAAGCGAACATAGTTTTGGCATACATGTCGCACAATTGGCAGGAATGCCTAATTCGGTAGTCATTCGTGCGAACGATATCATGCGTAAGCTCGAAAAAGATAACTCTAGACATAAACACGGAAAAATTGTCAATCAAATCTCTAAAAATCAATATCAATTAACGATGTTTGGCGATGATCCTCAACTGGTTGAGGTAAAAGAGATTTTAGAAAAAATCAATATCGATACATTGACACCTATCGAGGCTTTGATGAAGTTGCATGAGGTCAAACAAAAATTTTTAATATGAGGCAAAAACAATTTTTTACTTTTATCGTAATTATCAGTGTACTCGTTCAATATCAAATCAATGCACAAAAAACAATTGGGCAGCCTTCTGTACACCTAAAAATTCCAAAGGGTTTTACTAAAATGACGCAGGAAGAATGGCAACGAAAAGAGAGTTCGACTACACTACCGTTGTTGTCCTATACCAATCCACAAAAGTCGTGTGATATTATTGTAAAAGTATTGGATTCTCAATTTCAAGCACCTGATTTAGATATTATGGGGCAGTTTTATAAAAGCAATTTGATGACGCTATATGACAATGTAAAATGGATCGAAGATAAAACAGTCAAGGTAAAAGGGAAAAAATTTAAAAGCTTTACTTTTATTTCGACCCTAAAACCCCCGAAAAACAATATTAATATAAGAAAAACAAAAAAACAATATACAATTATTTATGCAACAATTTTTAAAACAAAAAAATACAATATTATATTTACATTTCCAGAAAAAGAAAAAGAAATCTATATGCCAATGGGTAAAAAACTCATGAGTTCCATCAAAATTTATTGAAATTTTATGGAAATTTGCGATGATGAACGGTTTATGCTAGAGGCACTCAAGGAAGCTCAAAAAGCATCTGATGACAACGAAGTGCCGTGTGGAGCAGTCGTTGTAGTCGACAATACCGTCATCGCAAAAGGGCATAATCAAACAGAGCGGTTACATGATTGCACCGCTCATGCAGAGATGATTGCATTGACATCTGCATTCAATTATTTGGATGCAAAATACATTCCAGAGTGTACGTTATATGTAACGTTAGAGCCCTGTGTAATGTGTGCTGGTGCTTTGTTTTGGTCACAAGTGAACCGCTTGGTATATGGTGCAGAAGATAAAAAAAGAGGATACAAGCGTTTTGGGCAATTAATTTTACATCCTAAAACAACCGTAACAGAAAAGGTTTTGGAACAAGAATGTTCGATTTTGTTGCAAAATTTCTTTAAAAAAATTAGACAGTAAATTATAAATTAAATCAATAACTAAATTAATATAAATATGGCTTTTAAATTACCAGAATTACCCTATACAAAAGAGGCGTTAGAGCCTCATATTGATGCTAAAACAATGGACATCCATTATAGCAAACACCACCAAGGTTATACGAATAATCTGAATGCTGCTATAGAAGGCAAGGATTTAGAATCCAAGAGCATAGAAGATATTTGTAAAGTAGCAGGTGCATCGGGTGCCGCAGTGCGAAATAACGGAGGGGGATTTTATAACCACAGTTTGTTTTGGTCTATTTTGGGACCAAAAAAAGGTGGTTTGCCATCTGGAGATCTAGCAGCAGCAATTGATGATGCTTTTGGCTCTTTTGATGATTTCAAATCGCTTTTTTCCAAAGCAGCAGCAACTCGTTTTGGATCTGGCTGGGCTTGGTTATCAGTAGGTGCCGACGGTCGTTTGCTTGTGTCGTCGACTCCCAACCAAGACAATCCTTTGATGGATGTTGCCGAGCAAAAAGGAACACCAATACTCGGACTCGACGTTTGGGAACACGCTTATTATCTTAATTACCAAAACAGAAGACCTGATTATATCAATGCTTTTTTTAATGTAATTAATTGGGATGTCGTTGCAGACAAATACAAAAAAGCAAAAGGATAATATCGAATTATGATAGAAAATTGGGGAAAATATCAAAAATTGACACTCAAAAATGGTCATGCATTGTTGTCTATACTATTAGACTACGGTGCAGCCATTGTCAATTTAAAATTAGACAATTACGGTCGTCAAGTTGATATTTTAGTACCCAACCATACACCAGAGGATTTTAAATCCTCTGGTATTTCTACATTTAACAATATGTTTTTGGCTCCTTTTCCAAATCGTTTGGATGGTGGCACCTTTCGATGGAAGGGACAAACATATACATTACCAATTAACGAAGTACCGCTGAACAACGCTTTACATGGTTTTGCATATAATCAAGTTTATGAAATAAAGGAATGTGCAGATAATCAATCAATTGTGTCATGGCATTACAAAGGTGACAATGAGGGATATCCGTTTTCTTTTTCAATCACACATACATTTACGCTTGAGCCAAATCAGTTGACGGTCAAAACAAGAGCCGATAATTTGTCTAACAAGGATATTCCTTTTGGTATGGGTTGGCATCCTTATTTTGCAATCGAAGACACCGTCGATCAGCTAAAATTAGACTTGAAAAAACAACTATATTTTGACATAGATGACCGCAACCTTCCCAATGGTCAAACCAAAAATATTGCCACTTCAGATAGCGCTCAAAAAATCAATATTGAGCAATTAAAGGTCGACAATTGTTTTCCAATTTCTGAAAAAAATCCCATCAAACTAGAAGGGCAATCAGTTAAAATTCAATTAGATATAGAAAATTACCAGTATATACATATCTATACGCCCGATAATAGAAAAAGCATAGCATTAGAGCCCGTTACAATCGAACCCAATGCGTTTAATGCCAAAGATGTACCTGTGTTGAAATCGCAAGAAAGCATCACCAGTACGTTTTCTATAAAAATCATCTAATCGATACCTCCTCTATAAAAAGCAGAAAAGTCCCAATTAAGACAGTGTCAAAGCTTACTTTCACGGTTTGTTTTCACTAACTTTGGTGGTTATATTGCATGTTTGTGCTAATTGATGATTAAGAAAAAGATATGACAAAACATTTAGAAACTTTAGCGATTCGTACACAGGCCGATAATAGCGTTCATCGTGAACATTCATCGCCGATTTATATGACGAGTTCGTTTGTTTTTGACTCGGCAGAGCAGGCTTCTGCTATGTTTAATGATGAAATTTCGGGTAATATTTATACACGATACTCTAACCCTAACAATGATGAATTCATCAAAAAACTTTGTTTGTTAGAAGGAGCAGAGGACGGTATTTCTTGTGCATCTGGTATGGCCGCTATGTTTACCAGTATGGCTGGGTTGCTATCACAGGGAGATCATATTCTGGCTTGTCGCAGTATTTTTGGATCTACACATCAAGTTTTGACGAGTGTTTTTGGGCGATGGGGAATTGATTATACCTATGCAGATATCAACAATCCAGACGCTTGGGAGGACAAGATAACAGAAAAAACTAAGATGATTTTTGTCGAAACACCCTCTAACCCAGGCTTAGACATTTTGGATTTAGAATGGTTGGGAAAACTCGCACAACGTCATAACCTCATACTCAATATTGACAACTGTTTTGCAACGCCCTATATACAACGCCCGATTGACTGGGGAGCACATATCGTCACCCACTCGGCTACCAAATTGTTGGATGGCCAAGGTCGCACAATCGGAGGTGCCATCATCGGATACGAAAAATGGATAGAACCATTGCGGTTTTTTGCAAGACATAGCGGTCCTTGTCTATCGCCTTTTAATGCTTGGGTATTGTCAAAAAGTATCGAAACATTGGCTATAAGAGTAAAAGAACAGTCCAAAAACGCATTTCAAATTGCAGAAATGTTAGAAGGACATGATGCAATCCATTCGGTAAAATATCCTTTTTTGCCATCTCACCCAAAATATGATATCGCAAAAAAACAAATGGCACTAGGAGGGGTACTCTTGACATTTAACCTCAAAGGGGGCTTGGACGCTGGAATGGCTTTTTTAAATAACCTCAATATGTTATCTTTGTCAGCAAACTTAGGTGATACAAGGACGATTGTGACGCATCCTGCCTCTACAACACATTCGAAATTGACAGAAGAAGAAAGGTTAAAAGTAGGCATATTGCCGGGACTAATTAGAATATCTGTAGGGTTAGAGAATATCAATGATATTTTGGAAGATATCGTGAATGCCTTGAAACCGTTGTAAAACAAATAGTCAAAAAAAACGTAAAACAACAGAATAAACTGTAAAGAAGATGATAAGCAACGAAGCAAAAAAAGATATAGCTGAACTAAAAAACAAAATCGAAGGTTTTAAATCAGGGGAAATACCCGAAGAGAAATTCAAAGCATTTCGTTTGACACGTGGTGTATACGGTCAACGGCAAGAAGGGGTACAGATGTTTCGACTAAAATTGCCTTGTGGTAGAATCACAGCGCAGCAGTTGGTTACGATTGCCAATATATCGGATCAGTACTCTACAGGAAATCTGCACTTGACAACGCGACAAAATATTCAGTTGCATTATGTAAAACTGGAAAATAGCCCCGAAATATGGCAACAACTTGAGATGGTTGGTGTGACATTGAGAGAAGCTTGTGGCAATACAGTGAGAAATGTAACAGCATCATCGATGGCGGGCGTTGACCCAGACGAGCTGTTTGATGTGACACCCTATGCCAATGCAACTTTTGAATATTTTTTGAGAAATCCCATCTGTCAAGATATGGGACGAAAGGTCAAACCAGCTTTTTCGTCCAGTGAAAAAGATTCCGCTTTTGGATTTATGCATGATTTTGGTCTTATTCCCAAAATTAAAAATAACCAAAGAGGTTTCAAGATTGTGATTGCTGGTGGACTGGGAGCTCAACCGTTTTTGGCACATACGGTGTATGATTATTTGGCCGAAGATGAAATTATACCTTTTATGGAAGCTTGTCTTCGCATTTTTGATCGTTTTGGAGAGCGAGAAAAAAGACACAAAGCAAGAATGAAGTTCCTTTTGGATGAAAAAAGAGGCATGGGCTTAGAAACTTTTTTACAACTTGTCGAAGAAGAGAAAAAAGGGCTTCCTAATCAAAAAGTGCCCATTGATATTGTAGAAAACGCACCAATTGACCCAGCTGAAACATGGGATAGCAACGCAAAACCATCGGATTCCGTCCAATATGAGTATTGGTTGGACACCAATGTCTACGATCAAAAACAAAACGGTTATAAAGCCGTCGCTATAACCATACCGAGGGGAGATATTCACTCGGATACAGCACGGTCTTTTGCCAAATTGATACAAAAATACTCTGCGGATGACACGCGAATTACACCGAATCAAAATTTTCTTTTGCGTTTTATAAAACCAGCGTCACTTCCTGCACTGTATAATGAGCTAAATGCTTTGGGATTGGCAAATTATGGCTACGATACATTGGGAGATATCACGTCTTGCCCTGGTACTGATACTTGTAACTTGGGCGTTTCTAACTCTACCGCTATTGCAACAGAGTTAGAAAATCTAGTCAAAACAGAGTACCATGACCTCGTGATGAACAGTGCGCTTGCGATTAAAATTTCAGGTTGTATGAATGCCTGTGGTCAACATACAATTGCGCCGATTGGTTTTCATGGTAGTTCTATAAAAAAGGGACAAATTGTCTTGCCTGCACTTCAAGTATTGTTGGGTGGCGGACAGACGCCCGTCAATGGTGAAAACGGATTGCAGATTGTGCCAACTATGGCTGACAAAGTGATTAAATTACCAACCCGTCGGATTCCAGATGCGTTAAGAGCCATTTTAAATGATTTTATCGAATATCGAGCAGATGGTGAGTATTTTAACCATTACTATAAAAGACAAGGGAAAATATATTTTTATGATTTGCTCAAGCCTTTTGCAGATTTGGAAAATATTAAGCCTATGGATTTGATTGATTGGGGATCCGAGAGTCAATATGTCCAAGAAATAGGTGTCGGAGAGTGCGCCTCTGTCGCGTATGACATGGTCGCCACGATTATGGCTGATGCCAAAGAGCGGTTGGGTTTTGCCAAAGAAAACATGGTAGAGAACAAATTGGCTCATGCGGCTTATTATGCGTACAGTGCCAACATTATCGCTGCAAAAGCGTTGCTATTGGCAGAAGATATCAAATGCAACACACACAAAGGTATCATCGAAGATTTTGATAAAACATTTGGTCAGCAGGATCATTTTCAATTAAAAAATGGGTTTGCAGATTTTGTTGCTCAAATCAAATCATCTTCACAAACACCTGATTTTGTGGCGAGTTTTGTTGCGCAATCAGAGCAGTTTTTGGAAAAAGCGCAATCCTTTAGAACCGAAATGGTTGATTTGAATAAAGAAGTCGTGGCTAATTTTTATAAAGCGTAATGGATCTAGACAAACTAAATGCTAAATACAAGAATTTAGACCCGTTTGATCGTTTAAAAGCACTTTTTGATGACTTTGACGCTGATGATATTTTGGTAACGTCGTCGTTTGGAGCGACCGCCATTGTTTTGTTGGATTTGGTCCAAAAAGCACGTCCCCAACATCCTATTTATATGATAGACACGGGGTATCTTTTTGACGAAACAAAAAATTACATGGCACAACTCAAAGAAAAAAGAGGGTTAAATGTTCAAACCGTTGCCGCAGCCAATAACAAACACCGTTTTACCAAAGACAACCGCACATACGAGCAAAATCAAGATTTGTGCTGCTTTATTAATAAAATGCAGCCTTTGGAAAAACTGAAAAAAAGCCATAAAATATGGGTGTCTGGATTGCTGGGTTTTCAAAATGAGCATAGAAGCCAACTGGATATTTTTGAACAAAAAGCAAATATTGTCAAGTTCTACCCTATTATAGATTTGCCAAAAGACATGCTCGAAACATACAAATTAATCCATGAATTGGACGAACATCCTTTGATCAAACAAGGCTATCAATCTATTGGTTGCACGCACTGTACCGCAAAAGGAGAAGGTCGAGAAGGCCGTTGGGCAGGCGCTGCCAAAAACAGAATGCGGCTTGCACCTATAAATCAACGCATAACTAAAGTACCCAATAGACACCAAATGTATAGCTCGGTGCGGCAAGCAATCGTTTTGCCATAAAAGCTCCAGCCATACCGACCGAAAGACCCAAGTGCTTTGTCACATTAAAATCAACTTCTGGCGACCAAGTGATATACTCTACATTATTAGAGAAAACGCCTGAAGGCTCTTGACTAGCTGCATCAGAATTGAACGTACTCTGAACTGCCACAACCCTTAGAATAAAATAAAATTTCTGAACCCCTATACCGCCTTCTAATCCCCAACGGATTTCATCACTAAAATTAACCGCACGGTGGTTATAGCCAAGATAGGCATTGGCGTACATTTTGCCAAAAGATTTTCCAGCATCGACTTGCACCAATTGATTGAACTCCCCATCGCCTGTTTGTAGTAGTTTGTTCGGTCCACGACCTGTTTTGCCAGACGGAATGCCGAAAATAAGTGTCCCTGCAACACTTAATCCATTTTTGGCATAAAGCCCTACCTTGACACCCAAATCCAAATCACCAAAACTAGAAAAAGATTGTTCTTTGGCAATGAGTTTGCCGTCAGGATATGCCTGCTCTGCAATGGCATTGTTGACCCAAAAAGGGGCATTGGCAATAACCGTCAGTCGATTGGTAAGACCGTACTCTGCATAAAGCCCCGTACTGCTAAAAACCGTCGTAGAAAGTTTTGATGTCGTGCCATCATTGTTAAAAATATTTTTAGCACTAATCAAAAAATGATTCAGCTTGAAAAAGCCACGACCTTTCGGTTGCGGCCAACCACCACCAGCCAAAGCATTAAAACCAATACTCAAAAAAAACAGCGATACAATGCAATATTTTAGTTTCATCTTAATATAATTAATTGATTATTTTAATTCTGCCGAAGCCCATAGTAAATTACCCGCACCAACACAACGCAATACAACATGCGAGTAGGTGTTAAGTTCTATGCTAGGGTCAGTTACCTTTAATTCAAAAGACCCTTTTGTTTTGGGGAGCTTGCTATTTGGTATCAAATAACCCAATTGAGACATGTCAGTGCTATTGGCCAAATACACCTGAACATCGGGTCCTGATTTAGTAGAAAAATCACTCAAAAACTTTAAAACAAGACCATTTCCTTCTTTGACCAATTCGACTGTGCCAGATGCGTCATAATCTCCTTTGACCATTTTACCCACTTTTTTGGTAGCGAGCGCTTTAATATTAATGGTCACTTCTTGACTGATAGTCTCGCCACCGTCCATAACACTTACCGTGACTGTTGCTGTGCCGGCACCTTTTGTCGTCAATCTACCCACATCATCAATAGTGGCAACCGTCATTGGATCGGCTTTCCAACTAATCGTGCCAATCGTTGTCAATGGTTGTACATCATTATTGGCATCTCGGTATTCTGCAATGAAGGTAATCACCCCACCAACATTAAGTGTCTCAGGAACATTGGTAATCCGTATCGTACCTCTGGCAATTGTTATATCCGCCATTTGAGAAATGGTCTGACCCTGATCCATAGTTGATGCTGTCACCGTAATCTTTCCTAGTTTTGTTGCAGTCAATACCCCTTTTGGGGTGATGCTTGCCGAACCGTCTGGCGATACTGACCATATTATGACAGTGCCTGCAGGCCAATCTTGGTCGGTACCATTGGCATCTTTGTATTGTGTTGTCAATGTTACAGACTTGCCTATATTCAGTCCTTTGGGTGCATCTTTGATCCATATTGTACCTATTTTGACAGTATCATCGGTAGAAACTTCTATTTCAATAGTCGCTTTAGTTTCGCCTACCGAAATTGTAATCGTTGTTTTGCCTACTTTTACAGCTGTGAATAGCCCTTTTTCATCAACAGTTCCAATTGCTGGATCCGAGCTTTTGTAGGTAAACGAAGGCTTTTCAACTTTTTTCCCCTCATCATCAAAATAGTCTGCCAGAATAGATTCGTCCTCACCAATCTTAATCTTAACAAAATTAGAGAGAATATTGATTTTAGGATCTACTTTTTGTACAGGTTCCTCATGGTTGGCTGTTTTTTGGAGCTTAAAATTTTTTTCAACAGTATTGGTTTTTTTACCATCTTCGTCTTCATACTCATACTCGCCTGTGAGCGTGATAGTTTCATAATCTTTTATAATTTCATAATCTTTTTCAATAGAAAATATATATTTTATTTCTTCTGCACGACCAGCAGCACTTGTTTTGACCTCCTCGACCTTACCAGCATCTTCTGGATCAACTGTCCATTCTTTTATAATAGCTTTGATACGTTCTCCATATTTGTTATTATAATAAATATCCTTCAATTCAATTTCTTGACCAGAAATAACCGATTCGGGTATTGATTTATCAAATGTCCGCTCGATACTCGTATCATCAAATTCGACAAAAGGAATAGTATCTACACCAGGACTACAAGCATAAAAAAACGATACAGCCACCATCATATAGGTACAAATATTGGTGAGATACGGTAAGGTTATTTTTTTTAGGGTTTTCATAAAAATTTCAATTTAAATACAAATAAAAACAATCTTGAATATAATACAGAAAACTAAAAATGCAGTTCAATTTTAGTATTAAAACAACTGCAATATTACAAAAAATTATTAAAAATCCGTTGCTCATTTAAAAAAAATTGCTCAAACAACCAAAATATCAAATATTGGACTACCAATAATAACTATCAACCTGAGTTCGAGGTAGGAATATTGAGGAAATATGAGCGAATACTCGCCCTAGTGTCAACACTCCCAAAATATTTTAACACGAAACCATTTCTATTTTCGGACTTTTATAGTATGTTTACCAATTAAACTTAATTCACTTAAAAATAAGAACAATGATGAAGAACAAACTGAAAACCCAAATGATGCGCGTCCTGTTGTTGGCATTCGCCCCGATGACGCTATTGATGAGCGGCTGTGGCACGAGCGACAGCGATAACGAAAATGTAGCCCCCCCCCCCCCCCTACAGCGGTAACAATTAGCCGAATAGAGGGCAAACCAGCCACCGCAGAAGTAGGGTCTGGCACAATCGACCTTACGACGATTTTCACAATCAAAGTCACCCCCGACGATACCCCCGACAAGACCGTTATCTGGTCACTCAAAACCACAGCAGATGCCGCCAAGGCAGATTTAACATCCGATGGCAAATTAACACCCAAGGCAGCGGGCACCATCACCATCGTCGTCACATCCAAAGCCGACAAGGCCAAGACAGCCGAGACGACGTTCACCATCAATGCTGATCCTGTACTGCCTACAGCAATAGACCTTAGTCTCAAACCAAACAAAAAGGCAGAAGTACAAGTAAGCACGACACCGCTTGACCTGACGACAATTTTTGACGTAGCATTCACCCCTGTGACGACCACTGACCAAACCGTCAAATGGTCGTTTACCAATACAGATAACAATACATCCGTCCTAACAGCAGCTGGCATTCTGATGCCCAATCAAGTCGGCACGATTACGGTCATGGTGACATCCAACGCCAAGAATACCGTGACAAAGACTACGACTTTTTCCATCATCGGCATCATAGCAAAGAAAAACGGAAAAAACATAGACGCCATACACCTAGGCGATACGGACATAAGCCTGAGTGCAAATCTGGAGGGAGTCACTGCGATTACTTGGACGATACCCGACAACACCGCTGACAAATACGGCACAATCGTCCCCACAACTGGCGTCTATACCGCCCCCAAAGTCTGGAAAGAAGCCCTAGTTGCCAACCAACCCATTCAATTCACTATAGAGGCAAGCAGCACGGCAGACCCTAGCGTAAAAGTCAGCAGTCCAATCACCATCAAGACCGATAGCTTCCCGAATAAATTAGTGATTAGCAAGGCTTCTACTACTAGTGGTGTTGCTGATAATAGAGCTCTCTACAGTAGCTATAGTGCTACGAATACGAATAAGGATCTAATCATTTACCTAGGGGTCACGGAGATTGGACCTCAAGCGTTTCAAATCCTGCAACTCACTAGCGTGACAATACCAGAATCCGTCACTGCTATTAAGCAATCAGCCTTTTTTTTCAATAGTCTAAGCCGTTTGGTACTACCGGCTTCCCTTCAGATTCTTGAAAATATCAGTTTTCGACAGAATCCGTTAAGCGACGTGCGCATCCTCTCTCCTAGTCTCAGTGGTTATGTCATAGAGCCACCTTTTCAGAATAATTCAGTCGATATGAACGTTGCGATAAATGCCAGCCTATGGCAGACAATGAAGGACAACCCAACTCTCTTTTATAGTGCACGGGCGATCAGCTATACAGACCTCAATGGCAATAAGCTACTGGGGATTACCATTGATGCCAGCTCGCCAAAAACTGTGGTGGTGGGCAGCACGATTACATTGACTGCCACCACGATAGAAGCAGGCAGAGCCGTCACTTGGACAGTGGATGACAGCTCTATTGCTACCATCGAGGCAGCAACAGGTATGCTCACAGGCGTAGCCGCTGGCACGGTAAAGGTCACCGCCACGACAGGCATTATTAGTGTGACGTTTCCCGGCGGTAACATCATTACAGGAGGTGGTCTGAGCAACAGCGTGGATATCACCGTCACCGCTCCATAATCAGATAGACTATTGATATAACAATAGTCAACAAGCATATTGAAGACTGTAAACGGTTGTGAAAATGGGGGTTTAGTCCGAGGCTTTGCCAGCAATGGCAAGGCCTCTTTTTTGTGGGAGGTGGTCTCACAGAGGGCGAGAGACATTCTCCCTAGTTGGGAAAAAGTGTCCTTCTTAGTCGGGGAGAGATACTTGATACACCCATACCCTACGCCCCTCCATACCACATTACTGCATGGGTGCTAGGTTGCCTGTGATTTTCGATATTTAAATTAGGTGTCTTTTAATGTTTTAAAATAATTTCGTAATTTTGAACGGGATTGTTCGTTATATTTAACTATCTGATTTACATTTAAATAGATAATACGTTTTTTGTACGAACCCCTTATTTCTTTAAACCTACAACCAATCAAAAGCCATGAAAAAAAAGCAATTTTTATTATTAATCATACCAATATTGTGCTGGGCATCGCACGGTATACAAGCACAAAATAACCCAACACAAAATAATGACTCGTTATCATATTGGGCAGGATCGGGTCTTTATAGCCTTACTTATTTTAATTCTGTATTGAGTGACGAATGGGCTGGCGGTGGTCAAAGCTCAGTTGGTATCAATGTCAAAATCAACAAAACATGGAAATATCAAAAAGACAAAAACGTCTGGACAACATTGTTCGAAACATCCTATGCGGTTCAAAAAATCGGTGATGGGGATTTCAAAAAGGTAGATGATCTGATCCACCTAAACAGTTCTTATGGCAGGCAACTTGCTAAAAAGTGGTTTATATTGGCATCGTTGGATTTTAGGTCGCAGTGGCACGAGGGTCTGGATAAAAAAGAGCAAAATGTGATTTCAAATATCATGGCACCGGGCTTTCTTTCCCTAGGGGCAGGACTGGGCTACAAGCATGATTTTGATAAAATTGATTTTTTCTCTGCCAATATACAGCCGTTATCATTGAAAATGAATATCGTAGCTGATGATACGGTCTTTAAAAGAAAGGATCCCGACACAAATGAAACGGTCGTACTAGACGAAGTATTTGGCGTCAAAAAAGGAGAGAATATCTTTGTGCAAGCTGGATTTGTGACGATGAATTTTCAACTGCAACGGCAGCTGAAAGAGGGTATTAGGCTGACATCTGGACTAAACCTATTTTCCCCTTATGAAAAGCCTTTCAACTTCGATGTCAATCTTGATTTGCTACTGGCCATGCAAATTAACAAATGGTTGGGGGTTTCGACGGGATATAATCTGATTTATGACGAAGATGTTGTCAGCAAAATTCAGTCGAGATTTAATTTGGGTATAGGGATTCAGTTTTCGACCGTGAAAAAATAAAAAGTATAATTTATTGATAAATCAAGTACTGTTGTCGCATTTTTTTAAAACCGTCGAGGTTTTTCTGCCACGATTTTTTGATTTGCGCTTCGGTTTTTCCTGCTTTAATTTGGCTCATGAGTTGGTCTGTACCGGCTAGCTTATTAAAAAAAGGTTTAAAAAAATCGTCTTTTTTAGGATAGTTACTATATGCTTTGAGAAGCCATTTTAGTGTCAACCCGCCTTCAAAATCAGTTTGTCTCAAATCCCAACCGTAGCAATTTTGATTCTCAAATTTTGGGTATTTGGCAACCCCTTCGATTTTGACCGGCGTAAAATCAAAATGACCTTTTGTATTATCAGGATAACCCACTACCTGAAACGGAAATGGTGTGCCCCGACCGATGGACGCAACTGTTCCTTCTAGCAAACAGAGTGACCCGTATAGTTTGATGGCTTGATCGTTGGGCAAATTTGGACTCGGTTTTATCGGTAAATGATAATTCATTTGGCGGTTATAATGCTTCATTTTGAGAACGCTCAAATCTGCCATTACTTGATTACTGAGCCATTTTTGGCCATTAATCATCTGGGCATATTCGCCAACAGTCATGCCATGAAAAATAGGCACAGGATGCATGCCGACAAACGATTTGAAAGCTGGATCAAGAACTGGACCTTCTACAAAACGGCCATTCGGATTGGGCCTATCTAATATGAGAATAGGTTTTTGTTGCTCGGCGGCAGATTCCATAAGATAATGCATACTAGAGATATACGTATAAAAACGCAAGCCAACATCTTGAATATCAAATATCAAAAGATCGACATCTTTTAGCATCTCTGCTGTGGGCTTTTTTGTTTTGCCATACAAAGAGACAATGGCAAGCCCGGTTTTGGCATCAACAGAGCTATCAATTTTTTCACCAGCACCTTTTTCACCTCGAAAACCGTGTTCTGGCGCAAAAATAACCTTGATTTTTACACCTTTAGAAAGCAGAGTATCCACCAAATGCGTGCTCCCAATGACGGATGTCTGATTGACCATGAGACCGACACGTCTGCCATTAATATTTTTGAGCAGTTCTGGTATTTGGCTTGCGCCCGTTTGGATTGTGTCATGTGACGATTGTCCATAACAAGCACTAAAGAAAAAACAAAGAAGACCAACAAATTTATACATAACTATAAAGATACTTAAGAATGATTAGTTTTGTAGCAAGAAAGTGAAAGCAGAACGATTTTTAGCAAAAACTATGAAGAATGGTGACAAAAATGTCATCATTTCGACGATTCATTCGATTGCAGTAGGCTCGGTGACTTTGGGCATTGCGACCATGGTGCTTTCGATTTTCATTCTTAGGGGATTTCAAGAAAAAATTCACGAAAAAAGTTTTAGTTTTTCGGGTCATCTCAATGTAAAGCGGTACACCCTAAAAGATCAAAAAAAAGAACCTGTAAGTTTTCAATCCAAGTTTTTTAAAAACGCACATAAAATACCAGAAATTTCTCATATACAAGGTATTGCATACAAGCAGGGTCTTATAAAAAGTAAAAAAGGGGGCGTGTCAGGCATTATTTTGAAAGGCATTGACAAATCTTGGGATAGCACAAGATTTGTCCAAAACATCATCACAGGAAAGTTGCCCAATGTTTGGAAAGACAGTTTGACACTCGGTGTGATGATCAGTCAAACGCTGGCAAACACGCTCAATCTTAACGTAGGTGATAGACCTTTGGTGACTTTTATACAGAATCCTCCGCGTTTTAGGCGTGTTGATATTGTCGGCATTTACGAGCCTGGTATGGAGGAGTTCAATGATATTTCTCTATGTGATTTGAGATTATTAAGGCAGTTGTATGGCTGGACCGATGACCAAGTGGGAGAGTTCGAGGTTTTTTTGAAAGCGTTTGACCAAATTGACAATGTCTATCAAAGGCTTTTGTACCAAGATGATGATATATTAGACAATGATTTGTACGCATCACGCATCACATCTCAGTACAGCGGGATTTTTGCTTGGCTCGAAGTGCTCAATCAACAAGTGCTTATTTTTATGGGTTTGATCTTATTTATTGCCTGTTTTAATATGGGCAGCGTTTTATTGGTTATGATTATGGATAGAGCGCAAATGATTGGGATTTTGAAAACACTAGGTGCCACTAACGGTTTTATCACGAGGACATTTGTTCTAGTAGGTTTTGATATTATTTTAAAAGGATTGTTAATTGGCAACTGTCTAGCATTGACTTTGTTGCTACTACAAGACCAGTTCAAAATAATTCCGTTAGATTATAGTAATTATTTTATGCATTATGTGCCAATATCTTGGGAATGGGGTATGCTGGTGTCAATTAACCTTTTGGTGATGGTGATCATAACCTTTATTTTGGTCATTCCCAGCACTTTGATTGGGTTCATTAGACCAGTAGATGCGATTAAATTTAATTAAAAATTTAGCTTTTTTGATTTAAACCCCATTTTTACACACAAATTTAAGCCACAAAAAAACGTCAAAACATTTTTTTTTTCTACCTTGGCTACATGAGTACTGACAACCTTATGCCCACGATCCTCATTGTAGATGATGAAGAAGACATTCGCGAGCTTCTCAAATACAATTTAAAAAAAGAAGGGTACACTGTAAAAACGGCAAAAGATGGACTTGAAGGTCTAGAGTTGGCAACCGCAATGCACCCCAATCTTATTTTGTTGGATATCATGATGCCCAATTTGGACGGCATAGAAACCTGTCGCCGCATCCGAGAAAACAAAAACCTCAAAAACGTTTTTATTGTTTTTTTGACCGCACGATCAGAAGAATATTCCGAAACAGTTGCGTTTGAGGTAGGCGCCGACGATTATATTATCAAGCCGATACGCCCACGTGCTCTGATTAGCCGTATACAAGCAATTTTTCGCAGAAGCATCGACAATAGCGCCCTCGAAAAAGATGCCGTTATCGAAATTGGCAACCTCTATATAGATCAGGGCAGCTATACTGTCAAATTAAATGACCAAGACATTAGTTTGGCAAAAAAAGAATTCGAACTTCTTTTTTTTCTTGCCAAAAATCCCGAAAAGATTTTCAGTCGCGAGGTGCTTTTAGACCGTGTTTGGGGGGTTGATGTTTATGTATTGCCCCGTACTGTTGATGTTCATATCCGAAAAGTTCGAGAAAAAATAGGCAACGATTTTATCACTACCAAAAAAGGCATTGGCTATAAGTTTTCTGCTCCAGAACAATGATGATTAAATTATAATGGCTGCTTCAAAAAGAAGAAAAACCATCATTATAAAAACCAAGATTGCACCTTTTATCATCGCAATCGGGATTTCATTGAGCGTGGGTATTTTGGTTTTTGCACTATCGCCAATATCCCTGATGCGATTGGCAATAATATCGGCATCTTGCTTTATCATTTGTTTTTTTATTCTAAAATGGAGTCTCAATATATTCTTTCAACAATTTGACGTTTTTGATAATATCCTAAAAGCCGAAAAATCATCCAAAATCATCCATTCACTGCCCAACAAGTCCATCACATTGGATGCAGAAATCAATATCAGGGAGTCCTTTCTCAATTTTATAAAAAAGCATGAGGACGAAATCAAAGAATTTAAGGAAAACGATACTTTTAGAAGGGAATTTATCGCCGATGTTTCACACGAACTCAAAACGCCCTTATTTTCTGCACAGGGCTATGTCCATACGCTTTTGGAAGGTGCCATAGAGGATAAAAATGTACGCCTAAAATTTCTCAAAAAAGCCGCCAAAAATCTCGATGGGCTTGACATTCTCATTCAGGATATTTTGGTTATTTCTCATGTTGAGACTGGTCAGATCAAAATGAATTATACCGATTTTGACATGAAAAAATTGGTCAACAACGTGTTTGATAATCTGTCACTGCGCGTCGACCGAGAGTCAAAAAGATTGCGATTTGCAAAAGAAATCCCCAAAGAAATCCCAGTAAATGGTGACCCGAAACATCTTTTTCAAGTCATGCAAAATTTGATTTCGAATGCTGTAAAGTACACTTTACCAGGAGAACTCATAGAAGTTGGCTGCGAAATTGGCAAAAAAAATGTACGCATCTTTGTCCGAGATAACGGTCCTGGTATAAATGAAAATGACCTAAAACGTATCTTCGAGCGGTTTTATCGCGTCGAAAAAAGCAGAACCCGAGACAAAGGAGGCACAGGATTAGGTCTAGCGATTGTCAAGCATATTTTAGAAGCACATCAGTCCGAAATTCACGTCAAAAGCCTTTTAAACGTAGGGACAGAATTTTCTTTTTGCTTACCAAAAGGAGAAATTTAACAGAAACCTTCTGAAACTAGACATTTAATCAGTTTTTTAACCCTCTATCGAAGGCGCAGAAGTCTCAGAAAAGAATTTAAAGTAAAAACGTCCCTAAATGCAGTAGAAAATGGTGCGAACTAGACTCCCAAATATTTAACCAAAATCCAGAACAATTTAAAACTAAAATCCTAAATTTGAAGAATAAACACATTCTAAGCTAATACAACAACCTTGTAAAATAAACCTAGACACGTATGACATTGAATAGAGCAGTTTGAAGAAAATAGTCCCATTCACCCAAAAGTACTATATATCACTTTTGAAATTATAGATCTTGATACAGAACGCTCTAACAGAAATTTTAAAAACCCTAATGCAGCTTCAGATAATGTTAGAGTAGCAATGATAATTCATAACTGAGAACCTATTGAGTTGATAGAATTCAAGAAATATAAAAATAAAACCATCATGAAAAAACAATTTTTACTTCTCACACTAGCAGTTTCTAGCTTTTTAGTTAGCAATGCGCAAAAAACAATTTTTAAACACGGAAATATCGTTCAAAAACATTTTTCTGATACGCTACATATTAGTAGGTATAATGGTAGCATTATCGTAAATGTTCAGATAAAGCAAAAGAACTATAAATTATTTTTAGATACGGGAGCACCTACCGTATTGAATACAAAACTAGCTGAAAATCTGCCTGTTATATCTGTACTTGAGATTACCGATGCCGGCAATGCCACTGAAAATACTACTTTCAAAAAACTTCCAAAATTAAAAATTGGGAATTTAGATTATGAGAACATTTCGGTTATGGAACACAACACCGATATCATTCAAAAATATAAGGCAGATGGCATATTGGGTGCCAACATTATGGCAAAAGCCGTTTGGGATTTCGATTTGCAAAACAACCGCATTATTGTTTCGGATAAAGTGAACAAAACGCTCGCAAAGACTGCTACAAAGCATAAAATAAAGGTGATTACTACAGGAAGTCCAATAATGAGGGTAGACCATTCAGATACCTTGGAAGAGGATATTTATGTGGATTTTGGGTACAGTGGTTTTTATTCATTGACACATAATGTGTATGAGCTATTAAAAGAAAAAGATTTGATTAAAAAGAGCATCCAGGGAAAAGGCGAGCTATTTCATACCGCGTTTAGCAGTACCGATAGCATTTTTTACAAAACCGTACTTGATACAAAAATCGGGAAGCTAAAGCCATTCAAACATTTAGCCGATGTTGATTATGACGAAGAGTCGAGTATAGGTCGTCAGTTTTTGAACTATTATCGTGCCATTATAGATTTTAAAAAAGAAAAAATCTATTTTATTCCCTACGATAAAGAACTTGAAAACACTTTTGAATCCTTTGGATTGAATATTAGCGTTAATAACGGCGAAATGTACGTGTCTTTTGTTTGGGAATCTTCAAAAGCCTACAAAAAAGGGATAAGGTCTCATGATAAAATACTATCATTCGATGGTTTAGAAATTTCAAAAGCATCACAGAAAGAGATTGAAGAAAAATTGAATAATCACTTTGAAAAGGCTAAGAACATAACCCTTGAGCTAAATAAAAAAGGGAATTATATTACGTTAGATAAAGAAGTATTATTGCAAATTGAATCTAATTGACAATCTGCTCTATCAAGTGGTTATAAGGCTTTGAAGAAAGTTTTATCCTAAAACAGAAGAACTAAATATGAAAATAATAAAGTCATTAATTGTCTAGTTTCACGAAGTTATTATGAAAAAATGGTCAGCCAAAGATTTTATCCTTTTCGAAAATGACGATTATGTTATTGCCAACAAGCCCACCAATTTGTCTTGTGTCAGCGATTGGACAAACAATATAACATTTTTGGACATTATGCGTAAAAAAAATACCCGACATTCAACTGTGTCATCGGCTGGACAAAGGCACTTCGGGCGTCATCGTTTCGGCAAAAAACAAAGGCACAATGCGTCATATTGCTATGCAGTTTCAAAACCGCACCATCCAAAAAGAGTACCATGCTATCATCGATGGCACGCCAGATTTTGACACTTACACTGTCGACGCACCGATACAAATTGGCAATGATAAAGTTCATATTAATTTTGATAAAGGCAAAAAAAGCGAAACCACTTTTGAACCGATCACCCATTTCAAAAAACACACCCTCATGGCTTGTTTTCCAAAAACTGGCCGAATGCACCAAATTCGTGCACACCTCGCTTGGATCAAATTACCCATCAGTGGCGATCATCGATACGGTGGAAAACCCTTTTTTCTATCTAGCATCAAACCCAAATTTAAACAGTCTCGCTACGAAGAAGAAAAACCACTCATGGCTAGAGCGGCACTTCATGCTTTTTCCATTGGTTTTGAAGATTGCAGAGGCAAAAAAGTAAAGTATCAAGCACCTTATCCAAAAGACATCAATGCATTTTTGTCCCAACTCAACAGATTTGCATCTTTTTCTTGATCAATATTTGTTTTTCTAAAACAATGTTCTTAAATTTGTCGACCTATTTCGCATGTGTTTATCGAAACAAGGGTAAAAAAATATTGAACTTTAAAATACCAAGACTTTGGACGCTATAAGTTATAAAACAGTATCAGTAAACAAGGAAAACGCCAACAAAGAGTGGCTCATTATTGATGCAACAGATAAAATATTGGGTAGATTCTCATCTGAAGTTGCCAAAATTGTCAGAGGAAAGCACAAACCTTGTTACACGCCTCATACCGATTGCGGAGATAATGTCATCATTATTAATGCAGACAAAATCCGTATGACAGGAAAAAAATGGACCAATAAAAAATATTTTTCATATTCTGGTCATCCAGGTGGACAAAAAATAACAACTCCCAAAGAACTGAAAAACAAATCTGCGTCGTTAGTAATAGAACGTGCCGTTCGCGGAATGCTACCAAAAAACAGACTAGGGCGAGAGTTATTCAGAAATATATACGTATACAATGGCGAAGAACACCCACACGAGGGACAAACGCCAAAACCACATACCATTCATTAATATAAGAGAATACCAAAAATATGATTCAAAATAACATCATCATTGGAAGAAGAAAGACGTCGGTCGCAAGACTTCGTCTCACGCCAGGAAATGGCACTTTCATGGTTAACAAGCGAAAACTAGAAGATTACTTCCCTATCGACGTACTGCAAACCATCGCTTTGCAGTCTTTAAGCGTAACGGATCAAAAAGGAAATTTTGATTTTAACGTTAATGTAAAAGGAGGAGGTATCAAAGGACAAGCCGAAGCAATTCGGTTAGCGGTTGCCCGTGCATTGGTAAAAATCGACGAGGAATTCAAGCCTGCTTTGAAAAAAGAGTCTTTCCTTACTAGAGACCCTAGAATGGTCGAACGTAAAAAATACGGTCGTAGAAAAGCACGTCGAGCATTCCAATTCTCAAAACGTTAACCCTTACATTTACACATAATAAATTAAATTATCACAAGTCCAAGGTGCCTGCTATAAGGTATCTGTCTTACTTAAATTCAACTGGCTTTTGCAATAGATTTAACAAGATAAAAGGACACAAATTTTAAAGATTTGAAAATTACAAAACAAGATTTATTGAACGCTGGGTGTCATTTTGGACACCTTACCCGCAAGTGGGATCCTAGAATGGCTCCTTACATTTTCACAGAAAAAAGCGGGATTCACCTTATTGACCTCAATAAGACGCTAACTAATCTCGAACAAGCCTGTGCCGCAGTGCGTTCTATGGCGGCTCACAACAAAAAAATAATGTTTGTTGCTACAAAAAAACAAGCAAAAGACGTTGTTGTCGAACAAGCAAAGCGATTGAACATGCCCTATGTGACCGAAAGATGGCTCGGTGGTATGTTGACTAATTTTTTGACAATCAAAAAGTCGCTCAAAAAAATGTCAGGCATCGAAAAATTGATGAAAGACATCTCTTTTGCTAACCTTGCAAAACGAGAGCGGTTAATGAAACAAAGGGAAAAAGAAAAACTAGAGCGTATCCTAGGTGGTATCGCCGACATGTCTCGTGTCCCACATGCGCTTTTTATTGTGGATATCAAGCGAGAGCACATTGCTGTAAAAGAAGCTCAGAAACTCAACATTCCGATTTTTGCAATTGTTGACACCAACTCTGACCCCAATCAAGTCGATCACGTTATTCCTGCAAATGACGATGCTTTCAAGTCGGTTGCAACAATCGTAAATGCGTTTTCTAGTGCGATAGAAGAAGGCATACAGGATAGAAAACGAATCAAAGAGGAGGAGAAAGAAAAAGCTGTTGCCAAAGAGAAAGAAGAAAAAGCACTCCTCGAAGCAAAAAAAGAAGCTGTTGCTGAAACGAAATCAGACGCTGACGAGTCGAAAAAAGACGATAACGCTGCAGACAAAAAATCCGATGTAAAAGCGACAGCTAAAGACGCTAAAAAGGACAAACCTACCGCCGCCGACAAAGGCGAAGAAAAAGCAGAGAAGCCTGCAAGAAAACGCATTGCAAAAGCAAAACCTGCGGAAGAGAAAAAACCAGCAGCAAAAGTAGCAGATAGCAAAACGGAGAAAAAAGAAAAAGCATCAGACAAACCTGATAGCAAGACAGACAAAAAATAAAATTATCATGGCAATCACTGCAAAAGAAGTAAATAAATTGCGCCAAATGACCGGTGCTGGTATGATGGACTGCAAAAAAGCATTGACCCAAACGAATGGGGATTTTGATGCTGCAATTGAAGAGCTCCGCAAAAAAGGACAAAAAGTATCTGCATCCAGAGCCGATAGAGAAACCAGCGAAGGAGGGATGTTTACAAAAGCCAGCGACGATTATACAGCCAGCACGTTAATTTCGTTGAGCTGTGAAACCGATTTTGTTGCAAAAAACGAAGAGTTCAGACAGTTAGGTCAAGCCATTGCAGATTTGGCATACGAAAAAAAACCAAGTTCGCTCGCAGAACTAGCAACACTCACGTTGGATGGTTTGCCCGTCGAAAAGAAAGTAACAGAGCTAATCGGTAAAATAGGCGAAAAGCTTGAAGTTAAACACCTCGAACAAGCCACTGGTGATGTCGTTGTACCTTATATCCACGCCAATGGAAAACTAGGTGTATTGGTGACGCTAAAAGGCAGCGGTGACTCGGAAGCACTTGTAGAAGCAGGAAAAAAATGTCGCCATGCAAATAGCCGCCATGAATCCCGTTGCGCTGAAAAAAGAAGATGTTGACCCCTCGATTATCGAGCAAGAAATCAAAATCGGAAAAGAACAAGCCATACAAGAAGGCAAACCTGCCGATCTTGCCGAAAAAATAGCACAAGGACGCCTTAACAAGTTCTTCAAAGAAAATACGTTATTGGAGCAGGCTTACGTGAAAGACAACAAACTGAGTATTGCCAAATATTTGGACTCTGTCTCAAAAGGATTAACGGTTTCTCAGTTTTCTAGAATTACAATCTAAATTGATATAAAAGATTGGTTGATTATTCGACCGAATATTAATTATAATCTACAAATAAAGCCTGTGTATAGCATGGGCTTTTTTGTGAACGAAAGATTCTGCTGTTGCTTTTAACGCCTAAAACTATTACAAATTATTGATGCCAGTTGCATTGAACAATTTCCCTTTGGCTGTCAACAAAAGGTTTTCTATATCTATAATTTTTAGTTTATTCTCGATCAACTTTGCCTCCCGCGAATTAATCAAAAATAAAGAACCTTCTCCGATTTCAAATTTGCGCTCTTCCCCTTTTAGCAAAATGACATAATCTGACACGATATTTTTAGAGATTAAAATTTGATTTTCATAAGACTCGATTTCTTGTTTTGCGGCACTTAATTTATTTTTTATAGACAATGTGGTCGATCGTTTTTCAAACTCAACCGCTTGTAATTTATAACTTGTTAATTTTAGATTGGCACGGTCCTTTCGCAAGAATATTGGGACACTAAAAGACAGCGCCATTTTATAATTAGAAAGATTAAAGGTCTCGAATGTCTGGGGCGTTTGGCTCAAAAAATTATAATTGAAATTTATTTTTGGCAACAAATTATTTTGCTGCAACCGTTTTTCTATACGCAAACCCTGCAACTTAAAATCCAAAGATTGCAACTTAGGGTGTTGTTCCAAATCAGTTGTCATTTGATAAACCGCCTCCAATTGCAATGCTTGATCAATGCGATTGATGATTTGCATGTCTGGAAAAATAGTATCTTTTATTTCTACTGGCACATCCTCAATCCACAGATAATTAGATAGCTCTAGACGTGATTTGGTATAATTGAGCGTGGCTTTTTCCAGATTTAACTTTCTGTTATTCAGTGTTATACTTGCTTCTGTGATATCAATGGCGGGTTTGTCACCTAATTCATAACTTTGTTGTGTGCCTTCAAGCCTTCGTTGGGCATTTTCCAAAAAATCAGTATAGACTTGTTGTTTTTGATAGTTTTTGACCCATTGAAAATACGCTATTGCGGCGTTGTACAATATATCATTTACCAATAGTTGATTGTCCGCCTTGGCTTGTTTTTGATAAAATTTGGCTTGCTTCAAAGTTGCCATGCGTTTATTAGCCAACAATCCCTTTGCCAACGAAAGCGAAACGCCGACACTGTATAGCCCATCATTGGGGACGTTGGCTTCCGAATTTAAAAAAGCACCCGAATTGCTTTCCCAGTTGCCTTTAAACTCTACACCATACCAAGTGGGGATTTTAAAAGCGGCATTGATTTTATCAAAATACTCCGTTTCTTTAAATTTTTTATTGCCATAATCGATTTCGATTTTCGGGTCAAATGCGCCACGTGCTTTTAGCAATTTGGCTTCGCTTTCTTTGATGACAAGGTTGGCTTGTTTGACGATGGGATGATATTTTTTGACATAGCCTAGGTATTCTGAAAAAGTTAAAACCGTATTTTTTTGACCAAAAACAGGTTGAAAAAGAGTCATTAATACTATGTAAATCAAATGCTTTTTCATTTTATTTTTTCGATGGCTTGTCTTGATTTTTTGGAGAATAAAAATTGGGTGGAAATCCATTTAACTGGCGCCATAGCTCGTACCAAATGGGTACGTCATCGAGCAATGCAATGGTTTTTGACCCAGACCCGACTCGGATACCTGTTGGCCATTTGTGGTCATCCTCGTCGGGTTTCAACAGGATTCGGTACATGCCATTATAACTGATATAGTTTTCTATGGCGACGACTTTTGCCCCATACGTGCCATACGAGACGCTTTCCCAGCCACTAAAAACAATGGCCGGCCAGCCATCAAATTGAACCCGTACTTGCTCACCCAAATGGATAAGCGGCAAATCTATCGGCGCAACATAAGTCTCTACCGCCAATTCATAATCGGCAGGCATGATTTTAACAAGACTTTCTCCTTCTTTGAACGTCTCGCCAACACCGCTTTTTAATGCTTTGTTGATATAGCCATTTTGAGGTGCGGTGACAAATTGAAGCGTGTGTCTTTTTTCATAATTAGAATAACGGTTCTCTAATTTGGAAATTTCGGCTTCGGTATTGAATTGATACGACTGTGCAGAGTACAAGTCACTTTGTGCTTTGGATATTTTATCAACATACGTCATGTTGATCCGAGGCAATTCAATTTTAGCGTTGATGACCTTGTTTTTACTCTCCAATAATTTATTTTGTTGTGAGATATATTTGGCTTGAGTGGCTTGTAGTTTTAGTTGGGTTTTTTCTACGTCTTTGGTTGCTTTTAAGCCGTCTTTGTGCAGTGCGACAATTCTATCATAGCGGATTTTTGCGATGGATTTGTTCGTTGTGGCAGCTTGTAGGTCTATGCTATCACTTTTGACTTTAAAATTAGCCTGCTGCAACTTGTTATTGGCTTGTTGCAATTTCAGCTTTCTCTCACTTTTTAATGCTTCAATTTGCCTTTTCAGAGCATTCGTTTTTTCCTTGTAAGCATCCATAGACGACGATTTTGATTGAATCTGATTGCCCGTTCGCTCTACCAGTTTTTCATCAAAATAATCACTTTTGATCTCCGAAATTCTCAAAATTGTATCGCCTTTTTTTACGAAATCACCTTCCTGTACAAACCATTGCTCGATACGTCCAGGGATGGGAGATTGGATGGTTTGTGGTCGGTGATTGGGTTTCAACGTGGTGACATAGCCTTTGCCTGTTATATTCTGTGTCCAAGGCAAAAACAAAACAACCGTCAGGATAGCTAAAAAAACGATAGACCATTTTTTAAATTGTTTAAAATGCTCTTTGTCAGCGACATATCTACCAGATCGAAACTTTGACAAAGACAAGTCTTTTTGGATAGATTTTTTTGAAATATTTAGCATATCACCGTTTATTTAGATTCGATTTTTCCATCTTTTAAACATATAATATCCTGACAATAAGTCGCCCAATAGTTGTTGCTACTCACGACAATCAATGCCCAAGGATGAGTAGGTTGGCACAAAAAATCGATGATTGATTTTGCCTCCAAATCACTAAATTGACCCAAAGCATCTTCTAAAATCAATATTTTGGGTTGTTTGAGAATCGCCCTTGCCAATATTATTTTTTTGGCGATGGTATAGGATATTTGTTTGCCCTCTGGGTACAAAATGCTGTTAAACCCTTGAGGCAGCTCTTTTAAAAATTGTGTCAAGCCAATTGCACCCAAAACCTCTGATATTTTGTCATTTGTAATGGTATCATCCCCAAAAGTTAGGTTTTCTCTAAAAGTTCCTTCAAAAGGAAATTCATCAGAAAAAGATGATCCCAAATGCGCACGGTAGTGGCTGATATTCAACCCTTTTATGAAAAGGTCATTGACAAACATATTACCAGATGTCGGATTAATCAACCCAGACAAAACACGTAGCAAACTGGATTTTCCCGAGCCGCTTTGCCCTTGAATCAAAAGCCGCATTTTTGAACTAATCGTGAGTGAGATATCACTTAAAATAGGTGTGTTTTTATTCGGCACTTGATAAGAAATATTGTCAAGTTCTATTGTCATTTTTTTGCTGAAATCAACTTTTTCACCCTCTTGGGATTCCAAAGATTTGTCTACCACTTGACCTAATTTTTCTAATGACGTGAGCATATCATATAGTGTTTCTAAACCCAAAATTAATTTTTCGATAGACGTAATCACCAAAAGAATGATGATTTCGGCAGCAACAAATTGTCCGATATTCATTTTTTGATTTAACACCAAAACGCCTCCTATTATCAACAGTCCAGTCGTAATAACCGCCTTGAAACCAATCATTTTGATAAACTGGAGCTTGATAATCCGAAAATGATTTTCTCTTGCTTCTAGGTATTTTTCCACCAAAATATCATTTTTTTGAAGCGCCAAATTTGTTTTTCCTGAAAGTTTAAAACTAATAATAGATCGGGCGATTTCTTGTATCCAATGGGCAACTTTATATTTATATTTGGACTCTTGTAGACTGGTTTGCAACCCTTTTTTGGCGGTATATTGAAATACCAAATATAAAACCAATAGCAGCACAATCCCGAAAACAATAAACAATGCATGATAAAAAGACAATAAAATAAGCGCAAAAATGACTTGCAACATCGCTGCTGGAATATCGATGAGCACCTTTGAAAGCCCTTTTTGAATAGACAATGTGTCGAAAAAACGATTGGCCAGTTCTGGCGGATAATAATTGCGCAGTTCTTCCATCGTGATTTTTGGAAATCGGTAACTCAGCTCGAACGACGCTCTCACAAAAATACGTTGTTGTATCGTCTCGATGATCCTTAGCTGCATAAGTTGAAGTATCCCCGTAAAAATAACACCTACCGTCACGAGTATAATCAACACAATCCAAGACGTCGAAATCTGTGCACCCTGGATCAAATTAATAATCGCCTGAATCCCCAATGGAAGAGACAACGCTACCAATCCAGAAAAAACGGCATAATAGAATATCTGAAAAATATCGGTTTTTTCGAGAGCAAGAAATTTCATAAACCTTTCCCAAGGTGTTAGTTTTTCTGTATTCATGTTTTGTCAACTTTTAATATTTGTACAATCAAATCGATCAAAAACTGATTGGGTGTTACGTCTCTTTTACAATCAGTAATGCTAGAAAAGTATTTTAAAAAATACTGGTCTCTTTTCTAATTCCCATTATTTCATGAGTTTGCAGCCACCTTTTCGACACGTTCGGCTTTGTCAAGTTTCGAAAGGCTCAAACGTACAATACTGTCTTTTAGAGCTGTTAAATCATGCGGAATATCGCCTGCTAGATTGATGATATCCCCTTTTGTCAATACATGCACACTCCCTTGAACACCAAAATCAATCTCTCCGTCCAAAACATGTACTATAATCGGAAAAGGCGTCTTGTGCTCTTTCATGACCTGTCCTTCTTTTAACAAAATTCTTATTTCTTTTGAAAACGCCGTATCCAAAATCACCTTTGTTACGATTCTATTTTCGTCAAAATTCAAATTTTTGCTGAACGATTCTATTTTCATTTGTAGCTATTTTTTTATTATTATAAATTATAACGCTTTTTGTCTCGTTACAGTTATCGAGACAAAACCGATGAGGTTAATAAGATCGGGTATTTTTCCCCTCTACATAATTCATAAAAGCACGGTTAACAACTCGATTGCCCCCTTTTGTAGGATATTGACCAGTAAAATACCAATCTCCTTTGTGATTAGGACAGGCTTGGTGAAGCCCCTGTACGGTTTGATAGGCAATGATGACGTCTGCTTTTATTTCGGTAGTCGTCACTAATTTAGAAATCTCGCAAGAAATCACCTCTTCTGTAAACAAATCATACAGTTCGGTGACATAGTTTTTTTGCTCAGTATCATGTTGGTTACTAACGCATTTTTTGTACACAACATCAATGACATCATCTTTCCCTGCTTGTTTTATCAAGCTAATGACTGCTTGAAAAGCAATCAAATTATCCAAACGGCTTATATCAATGCCATAGCAATCGGGATATCTAATTTGTGGTGCCGAGGACAAAATA
Source organism: Lottia scabra (assembly GCA_029955415.1). Classification (NCBI taxonomy): domain Eukaryota; kingdom Metazoa; phylum Mollusca; class Gastropoda; family Lottiidae; genus Lottia; species Lottia scabra. Next base: position 68,349 of record JARJEI010000094.1, read on the forward strand.
ATAATGCGTCTTGGCTCCAAACGATCTAGCATTGTAATAATGCTTTTTTTCAAAGTTGTCCCTCGCACAATCGAATCATCTATGACAACCAGATTGTCTGTTTTTTTGTTAATGACCTCATAAGTCGTATCATAAACATGCGCAACCAAGTCATCTCGGTCATTGTCATTGGTGATAAAAGTCCGCATTTTGGCATCTTTAGTGACCAATTTTTCTATCCTCGGATTAAATGCAATCAACTCTTCGCTATTCTGGTCACTCGGCTTTTTTTCTATTATAACTTCTTTTCTTTTTTGTATTAAATAATGGTCAATCCCATCAATCAGTCCCAAAAATGCCGTTTCGGCAGTATTGGGGATATATGAAAAAACAGTGTTTTTGAGGTCAAAATGCGTGTACTTCAAAACAGACGGCACGAGCGATCTGCCAAGGCTTTTTCTTTCGTTGTAAATGTCTGGATCAGATCCTCTTGAAAAATAAATACGCTCGAACGAGCAACTTAATTTTTCTCCAGGCTCGACTATTTTTTTTATTTTGGTCTCTCCAGATTTTTCTACGATGACAGCGTGTCCTGGAGGAATTTCTTTGATTTGATCAAAATCAGGGCCAAAAGCAGTTTTAATGGCTGGTTTTTCTGATGCAACCACCACCACTTCATCATCTTCAAAATAATAAACTGGTCGAATGCCGTTAGGATCTCTCGCCACAAAACATGCACCATGGCCAAACATCCCAGCAATAGAGTAACCTCCGTCAAAATCACGAAATGCCTTTTCTAAAATACGCTCAGTTTTCATCTCATCTTCTATCTTGTGCGAGATATCTTGATTGGGTATTCTATTATGATATTTGTCAAAAATGATTTGGTTTTCGTTGTCCAAAAAATGGCCTATTTTTTCTAAAACCGTCACAGTATCAATCTTGTCTTTTGGGTGTTGCCCTAGATCGACCAGCTTATCAAATAATTCATTGACATTGGTCATGTTAAAATTTCCTGCCAAAACCAGATTTCTCGACCGCCAATTATTTTGTCTCAAAAAAGGGTGACAGTTTTCAACAGAATTACGGCCATGCGTTCCATATCTTAAATGCCCCAGCCATAACTCACCAGAAAAAGGACAATTATTTTTGAGCCAATCGGCATTTTCAAAATTTTCACCGCCCTCTTTGCTCGCTTTTTTATACCGTTTTTCTATTTTTCTAAAACAATCCGTCAACGGGTTATTCTCCACAGATCGCACTCGGCTAATATACCGTTTTCCTGGTGGCATATTGAGTTTTATATTGGCAACTCCTATGCCATCTTGTCCGCGATTGTGTTGTTTTTCCATTAAAAGATACATTTTTCGTTTGGCGTACCCAACACTTTTGTACTTTTTTTGGTAGAACGAAACGGGTTTTTTGTATCTGACTAGTGCGATACCACACTCATGTTTAATAGCGTCACTCATGGGTTATTTCCATTTGATATTACACCCTATGCTGGGCATTTGAGGGTCAATTGATACTGTATTTGTCATAACAAGTTGGTCAACCGCCAGCGAAAGGTCTGCACCTGTAACAGGATTAGAGTTGCCGGGTTTTGCATCGTCAAAACGACCTCGATACACCAATTGCCTGTTTTTGTCAAACAAGAAAAAATCTGGCGTACATGCCGCAAAATATGATTTTGCAACTGACTGCGTTTCGTCAAAAAGATAAGGAAATGCCATCTTGTGCTGATTTGCAAAAACCGTCATTTTTTCTGGACTGTCTTCGGGATAATTCTCGACATCATTGGCATTGATGGCAATTGTATGAACGCCTTTTGCGGCATAATCATTGGCGCATTTTACAAAAATATCGATGATATGTACCACATAAGGGCAATGGTTGCAGATAAACACAACCAGTGTTCCTTTGTCGCCTGCGAGCATGTCTAACGACTTTTCTTTTGCATGATCATTATAATCTTTCAGAGAAAAATGAGGTGCTTTGGTCGACAGAGCAATCATTTGAGAGGGTGTTAAAGACATAAGGCTATATATATTTCATTTAATCCACAGCTCTAAAAATTCGATCCCAACGGATTTTATCAAAGAAGTTCCACCAACTGACATTTTTATTGGTAGACCACCATGTAAAAAGTGCTTTTCCAATAACATGATCCTCTGGCACAAACCCAAAAAATCGCGAATCCTCTGAATTATGACGGTTGTCTCCCATCATAAAATAATAATTTTGTTTGAATGTATAATCCGTTAACTGTTGTCCATCCACAAATATTTTGTCGTTTTTAACGGTCACATTGTCATTGCCTTCGTAATGCTTGATAACCATATAGTAAAAAGCAACATTCCTGATATTCATGTCTATTTTGTCGCCTTTTTTAGGAATATATAGTGGACCAAAATTGTCCACAGACGTGCTAAAGTCCTTGTGATGGGGATATATTTCGACACGCTTCTGTGTTTGTTTGATCTTCTCAACTTTGGAGATACCTGATATTTCTCTTAGCTTTTTTGCTGTTTCTTCGGTTGTATTGATATAATAACCGTTCGGGGTTCTTTGCACATCATTGGACTCTGGATCACAATTAATATTGAGTTCGACAAAAATGCGGTTAGCAATAGAAGATGACGTCTTGACAGACCATTTTGTTTCAGAAAAATGGGGCTTTTCCACGGCTTTTCCATTGATATGCACCACCTGATCTACTACGGATATGGTATCACCTGCAATGCCAATACAGCGTTTGATAAAAGGTGTTTTCATATCGCTCGGTATCGACCAATCTACCTGTCGCGGATTAGGATCCGTGGGATTATGGAATACCACAACGTCGTTGCGTTGGACATCTTGAAAGCCCGGAAAACGAAAAACTGGTAACTGAACCCAATCCAAATGAACATTGCTCGTCATGGGCATTTGGAGAAGTGTTGCAGGCGTTTTGGGACCATAATTGAGTTTGGATACGACCAAATAATCTCCTACCAACATCGAGTATTCCATTGATGGCGTTGGAATGACATAAGGTGTAAAAATCGCCCAACGAATAATAGTCGCCGCTACAACAGCAAAAACAATCGCATCAACCCACTCCCTTAGCGGTGTTTTTTTTGGTTGATTCTCTTTTTTCTTTAATTTCAGAATAGATAATAGTGACATACAAGTGAATTACTAAATCGCTTCAAAAATATGTAAAAACAAAGTCTCTTTGGTATAAAATCTTTATTAAATATTATATCCCCATTTTAGCCCCAAAAATGGTCGGTTTTATGACTTTCGGTTATTCGCACTTAGAAAGCAAGCTTGATTTTTAGCCCATATGATTTTTATATGCCTCATAACCAAATGTTTTGACCGTTTTTATTTGATCGTTTAGATCCAAAAGCATGATGTCTGGATGCGTCACTCCATTAAAATGCGTCGTTTTGACCGTCGTATAACTTATCATATCATCAAAAATTAAAATATCACCCACTGCAGGCTTTTGTTGCAATTCAAAATCCGCCACCATATCACCAGCCAAACAGCTTACACCGCCAATATTGCCTATCCAAGGTTTTGCTTTTTGGATTTTTTTCTGTGGAATCAACTTAACCTGAGGGTGATAAGGATTTTCGAGACAATCGGGCATATGACACGTAAAAGAGGCATTGATAATGGCGACTTCTTTTGCTTCTCCCTCTGTAACGTCCAACACTTCTGTCACCAAATAGCCAGCATCTAACCCAAACGCATAACTCGGCTCTAGGATAATATCAACATCAAATTTTTGCTGGCAAGCTAATAATTCTTCTACAAAAGCAGTAGACTGGTAACCTGCCCGTGTCATCATGTGCCCGCCACCAAGGTTGACCCATTTGACCGATTCGAGCCACTGACCAAAACGATCTTCTACCACAGACAATAGTTTGCGGCTTTCTAAAGCGTTGTTTTCGCAGAGGGCATGGACATGGATCCCTTCTAACCAATCTGGAAAACCCAAAAGCTCAAGCGTGTCTTTGCGCACACCGAGTCTCGAATTGGGTGATGTCGGGTCATAGATAGCGGCTTCGACTTGCGAATATTCTGGATTGAGTCTCAAACCAAAAGATACATCGGTGTATTTCTGCGCTGTTTTTTCAAATTGGCGTGCCTGCTGTATCGAGTTAAAAATAATATGGCTGCTTATTTGACAAAGTTGGTCAAACTCTTTCTCAGAATAAGCAACACAGTAGGTGTGGGGTTTTGATTTGTACTTGTCTCGACACAACTGCGCCTCGTTGATAGAAGAGGCCGCTGCCTCTGGAAAATAAGGGGTTATTTTTTCAAAAACACCCCAATTAGAAAATCCTTTGAGTGCCAAGATGATTTTGACATTAGCAGCACTTTCAAATGCTTTTAGGACTTTCAAATTATGTAATAGTTTTTTTTCATCAATTACATAAGCGGGCAAAGTCAATTTGTTATAATCTATCATGGTGCGATCATGTTAAAAGCGTCCCCTAATACCAATCTCCAAGGCAAGCCCATGGGATCTATTTTTTGCATAAATACATCGGGATCAAACTGTTCGACATTCCACACACCGGGCAATTGCCAATCCCCCTGAAGCAAAAGGCTGGCACCCAGTGTCGCTGGCACACCCGTGGTATACGACACCGCCTGACTGTTTGTATCTCGATAAGCCGCTTGATGGTCGCAATTATTGTAGATAGAACATATTTTGGGTTTGCCGTCTTTGATTCCTTTGATCCGACAGCCGATGGCTGTTTTGCCAGTATAGTGCTTCCCCAAAGTACCAGGATCTGGCAAAATTGACTTTAAAAACTGCAATGGCACAATATCATGCCCTTCGAACGAAACAGGCGTTATGCTGGTCAACCCTGTATTTTGAAGAACATTGAGGTAGTTCAGATATTGATCGCTGAACGTCATCCAAAAGCGTGCCTGCTTCAATGTCGGATAATGTTTGACAAGCGACTCTAGCTCTTCGTGATAGAGCAGATAGGATGCTTGTGGCCCCACGTTCGGATAATCAATCATGGCTTTGATCTCTTGGGGCTTGGTTTCGATCCACTGACCGTTTTTATAGTACCGACCGTTTTGTGTGATTTCTCGAATATTAATTTCTAGGTTAAAATTAGTCGCAAAAGGATGTCCGTGATTACCTGCATTACAGTCCATTATATCAAGCTCATGTATCTCATCAAAATAATGCTTGGCAATATAAGCGGTATAAATATTGGTCATACCAGGATCAAATCCACAACCCAAGATAGCAGTTAAATTAGCCGATTTGAAACGGTCATGGTAGTCCCACTGCCATTTGTACTCGAATTTGGCATGATGGAGGGGCTCATAATTGGCGGTGTCCAAATAATGCGTACCCGTCTGCAAACAAGCCTCCATAATCGTCAAATCCTGATAGGGCAATGCCACATTAATCACCATATCAGGTTCAAAGCTTTTGAAGAGTGCAACCAATTCCGACACATTATCAGCATTGACCTGTGCTGTTTCGATATTAACCCCTGTTTTATGTTTTACTTTTTCTGCAATGGCATCACACTTTGCACCTGTACGTGATGCTAGCATGATATTGCCAAAAAGCGGTTGACTTTGAGCACATTTATGTGCCACCACTTGCCCAACACCGCCTGCACCAATGATGATTGTCTTTTTCATTTTATGTCAAAATAGCTGAAACTGGCTCAATTTATCAAATTAACCTGAATTTGATACCACCCACGCATCAAATAAATTGTTAAACTCGATAGAACGGGGATTTTCAAAATCCCCTTGCCGTTAGCCATACCCCAAATCCAACATTTGACTGACCATTAGCGAAGCCAGCGCAAGATAACTGTTTGAGCTGTCAGGCGAGTTTGATTGTGCTTGATTTCTTTGCTTCGTTTCTTTATCAAGCAAGAAATGAAGGCCCTAGCGGCAGCGTATTTCGACTTCGCTCGACCGTACACACAATTCCACTAAACAAAAAACTAGATTGAGTCAAATATTATACTAAACTATGGAGATGGTCTTGATTACCGTCAAAAGAAAAAAGCCAACCAGTAAGCCCCAGCCGAGGTTGGGTCTCAATGGTTGGCTTTAAAAACCGTATTGTTTTTATCTAACGGAACTCATAGGTCCCAATATCGGGTTTGCCCGTTCTGTCGTGGCCTGTGATGTCTTTTGCTGTGATGTCGATGGCAGCAGTGCCTGGTAGATTGACTGCGTTAACATCTGTAAAGGTTCCCGCTTTTGTGCCCGTATTAAAACTAGTATACCAAGTGGAAGAATCTTCGCTGTAGTAGAACGTGCTGCCATTTCGTCGCACATACAGTCCCTTGTTAATAGCAGGGCTGCCTGACTGTATGGCAGGTATGCTGACACTGTTACCTGGATACAAGTCAATGTTTTTGTCTACCAATTTGGGGTCTGTATCAATAATACCACTCGCTAATATATTTGTCCGTGTAGGTGCTGCACCTGCAACAGCAACCACCTCATATCCAAAACCCGCCGTGCCACCTTCTAAGACACTGTTGTGGATGCTGAGACTCTCACCAGTGCCAGTATCATTCTTCATGTATATTTGGGACTTTGCACCATTCGCTGTATTGCCCCAAAAGATACTATTGCTGATAACGGGACCAGAAATGTTATTATTATTATCATTATACATTCCACCGCCATTGGTAATAGCTTGATTATTAGAAAATGTGACCTGCACCAAGATTGGATATGAGGCAGTCGCATTATGCATTCCACCGCCATCGCTGCTAGCACTATTGCCAGAAAAAGTCACATTCTCCAATCTCGGCGATGAGTTTGATAAATTAAGCATTCCTCCGCCTCTTTTAGATTTATTCTCAAAAAAGGTCACCTCTTTCAAGCTCGGTGATGAGTTCGTATAATTAACCAGTCCTCCACCGCCATACATGTTAGAGGCGGTAGTAATATTTTTAAAAAAGATCACTTGCACCAAACTCGGCGATGAGCTATTATTATAAATTCCACCGCCAGAGACGTCAGCCGTATTCTCAGAAAAGGTCACCTGTAACAAGCTCGGCGATGATGATTGATTATACATTCCTCCGCCATCGGGAGCCGTATTTTTAGAAAAGATCAGCTGCACCAAACGCGGTGATGAATTACTATTATACATTCCACCGCCTTGGCTTGAGGTTATGTCTTTAGTGTCCCCATTGGTGATGGTCACGCCATAGAGTACGGCACTTTTATTTAATGCAGAATTATTAAAGATTCGTTTGTTACCGCCACCATCGAGAACAGTTTTGGTAGTGCTTAAGCTGCCGTCCTCAGCAAGACCACCTGCAATGATCACATTGTTTTTCATATTGAGTGTTGCGGTAATGTCATACGTGCCTGGTGCGACCAATACAAGATAGGGGTTCGTAGTAGTTGCAGCAGTACCAGCATCATCGATGGCTTTTTTGAGCGAAGCAACGTCATAGGCCTTTTCCAGTGTGGTACCATCCTTGGTCATATCGCTGCCCCCTTTTTCGGTAACATACACGATACCTAAAGGCTTAGCAGTATTTCCAGCGATGGAGATCAAAGCATCCTGCGCAGCTTGTGGCAAGTTAGCCAAATCTGATTTGGTAGGCAACTCACCAACCGCTAGCATTCTTCTGAAGTCATCAACAACACTGACTGTTGCAGTATTTGTCACAGAACCAACAGTGGCAGTGGCAGTGATTGTAACATCACCAAGCGTTTTGCCTGTTAGTTCACCCGTTGTTGCATCAATGCTGGCAACCATCGCATCACTCGATGTCCACATAACCGTACCACCTGCTGGCGTCGTTGTGACAGTCAAGGTAATGGATTCTCCAATTGCTACAGCCGCTGGGGGATTGATGGTGACCATGGTAGACGGGACTTGCTTCATGGTAAACATAGTCTCTGCTTTCACGCTGTTTTTGGCATTGGATGTGGCAATGACCGTCACCGTACCCACTGCCTTTGAGGTCAGCATGCCAGCGTCTGTGATACTGGCTTTATTTTTGTCTTCGGGGGTTTTGAGCGACCAAGTCACAGTTTTGTCTGTCGTATTGCTCGGTGTGAACGTCACCGACAATATCTCGTTGATGTCGATTGGTACTGTACTGACGATGATTGAGTTGGTTTTGCCTGATTTGAGCGCAATCGCAATAGCGGTAGGCAGGACTGGACTAATGGTAAATTTTGCTTCGCCCATCACGGTACTTTCGACATTGGATGTTGCAATGACCGTCACCGTACCTACTGCCGTTGGGGTCAGCATGCCTGCGTCTGTGATGGTGGCCCTGTCTTCGGCTACGCCTGCTGATTTTTCTTTCAGCGACCAAGTCACGGTTTTGTCTGTCGTATTGCTCGGTGTGAACCCTACTGCATAAATCGTCGTGATATCAACCGATCCACTGCCCGCTACTGCGGAACTTGTTCCCGTCAGTGCGAGTGCCGTGGGCAGAACTGGGATAGTAAAAGAACCTGTTGATGTCAAAGTAGAGACCGCCACAGAGGTGACCATGACCGTAATCATGCCGCTGGCTTTAGTCGTCAATACGCCTTCTGTTGTAATGCTTGCCTTGTCTTGGTCGACTGTTGCAAGTGACCACGTCACAGCTTTATTACTCGGATCGGCAGGGGTGAAAGCCACGTCAAAAACCGTCTTCAGGTCAAGCGTTGTGCCTGCCCTAGCGGTAGTGGTAGTTTGTCCGCTTTTGCGAGAAAGGGTAATAGCTGTGGGGAGGACAAGGTTCATCGGAGCATCTTTGATAACAAAATCCTTCTCGACTTTGACAGTGGGTACGGCTTTCGAAGTCGCAACAACCTTGACCGTACCAGCTGTGATGGCGGTCAATATGCCATCCTCTGTGACCGTTGCCCTGTCTTCTGCTACATTCGCCGATTTTTCTTGCAACGACCATATAATCGTCTTATCCTTGGCGGTCGTTGGGGTGACTGTCACGTCGAATATATCGTTTAGATTGGGCGGTGTCAAATCAATCGTCGCCTCAGCGGTTTGACTACTTTTCAAGCTAAGTACAATCTTTTGAGGAACATTGGCTTTAATGGCAAAATCAACCGTGGTTTTTACGGTATTTTTGGCATTAGATGTGATGCTCAGGACAATATCACCTACCTTGCTGGGGGTCAGTTTACCATCGGCAGTCAGCTTGGACGTATTATTATCCTTGCTGGTGAGAGACCATGCAACCGTCTTGTCCGTGGTTGTAACAGGGTCAAACGTGATATCAAACACCGTATTGAGGTCGAGTACGGTCGTGCCAACTAATGTTGTCTCTGCTGACTGACCTGATTTCAATTTAACCGTGATTCCCTTAGGGAGTACAATAATGTCTTTAATGGCAAAATCAGCCGTGGTTTTTACGGTATTTTTGGCATTAGATGTGATGCTCAGGACAATATCACCTACCTTGCTGGGGGTCAGTTTACCATCGGCAGTCAGATTGGACGTATTATTATCATTGCTGGTGAAAGACCATGCGACCGTCTTGTCCGTGGTTGTAACAGGGTCGAACGTGATATCAAATACCGTATTGAGGTCGAGTACGGTCGTGCCCATTAATGTCTCTGCTGATTGACCTGGTTTCAAGTCAACCGTGATTCCCTCAGGGAGTATAATAATGGCAAAACCAGCATTGGTTTTTACAGTACTTTTAGCGTTGGATGTGATGCTCAGGATGATATCACCTACCTTGCTGGGGGTCAGTATGCCATTGGCAGTCAGCTTGGACGTATTATTATCCTTGCTGGTGAAAGACCATGCGACCGTCTTGTCCGTGGTTGTAACAGGATCAAACGTGATATCAAACACCGTATTAAGGTCGAGTACGGTCGTGCCCATTAATGTCTCTGCTGATTGACCTGGTTTCAAGTCAACCGTGATTTTATTAGGGAGTATAATCGGAGCGGTAATGGTAAATATGGTCTCGCCTTTGACGGTATCGAGGGCTTTGGATGTGACGACGATTGTGATGGTGCCCGCTGCCTTAGGCGTTAGTTTGCCATCAGCGGTTATGTCTGCCTTAGCTTTATCTTCAGGGGTTTTGAGCGACCAAGTGACGGTCTTATCAGCGGCATTCTCTGGGGTGACTTTGACTGTAAAAATAGTGGTGAGGTCAACCTCTTCACTACCTGCGACGACCGTTGCTTCTTGGCCGTCGTCTATCAGGCTAAGCTCTACTGCCGTAGGAGGTGGTAAGTTTGGTGTTGCGTCATCGCTTTCGGTAGAGGTACAGCCGCTCATCAATAATACCATTGGGGCAAAAAGTAACAATAAAGCGTGGGTAATATATTTTTCGAATCTGTTCATGGTCATTTTAAATTTATGTTTAATAATTTTGAGTGGCAAACATAATATAAAAATCCGAAGATGAAAAGCTTTCGTATTAATATCGGTGATTAAGCCTATCGAAATGAGCTACCGCTCACATTTCTAATAAAAAAATCAATATTCCTACCTCGAACTTAGTACGATAATCAGGTAGGGAATAAAAAATAACTCTATTTACACTGGCATTTAGACACCGAACATCATCGCCTGCCAGAGAGTCTTTTGGAGTTATAGAGTCTAGAGCATCCCTTCTAAATATCCAAATCCAACTTTTCGACAAAATCAATGATCTCGGGATACTGCTCAAAAAGGATTTCTTTTTTGGACTTTTGCTTCATTGACTCTAATTCAATGGTCAGACCTTGGTGACCTGTTGATGTCTTCAAATAATCCAGCAACTCTGTCTTAATTGATTCGAATAAATCTTTTTGTAGAACAAGGTTCAGCGATAGCACAATCGTAGTCCCATTTTGTAATTGAATATCATTGTTAAGCAAGGATTGAATCTGAATATCCCCTTCGTACCTCTTAGCAAAATCGTTCCAGTAGTTTTTGATATCATCCAGAGAAATCGATTGAACGGTTTCTGTCGGTGGTGCTTTGTCTTCTTTGACCGCCTCTTCAGATGTCGAGGGAACATCCACTTGTTCTGATTTGATCTGAAGCTGCTCCTTGACGACTTCAATTTTTGGAATACTTGGAATCGAAGGGACCGATACAATCGGTTGATTTTCAGCTATTTTTTTTACCTGAGAACCATCATTCTCAAGATTATGCGGCGCTTCTTTTGGCGTTACTGAAGATTGACTTTTTTTTTTAAGTCCTCGCTAACAGAAGGTGATTCATTCAAAACAGATGCCAACGAAAGTGCATCTTGGATATGTGCCATTTTGAGTAGCGCAAGCTCTACATGGAGGCGTTGATTTTGGCAAATTTTGTAATTAAGATCAAACTCGTGAGTAATGTCGAGACACGTCAATAAAAATCCTTTCGAACATTGAAGAGACTGTTCCAAATAAAGGGTTTTGGTCTTGTCTGACACCTGCAAAAGCGAAATAGTCTCACTGTCTTTTGCCACCAAAAGATCTCGAAAATGTGCAGAAAGCCCAGTCAAATAATGAAGAGCATCGAAGCCATTTTTCAGTATTTTTTCAAAAAAAAGCAACAGCGCTGCTGTGTCCTTTTTAAGTATTGCATCCACTGTTTTAAAATAATAATCATAATCCAGAATGTGCAGATTTTTCAAAACCTGTGCTTCGGTCAGCTTTTCGCCATTGGCATAAGTCGCCATCAAGTCAAAAATCGACAAAGCATCTCTTAATGCACCATCAGCTTTTTCGGCAATCGTCAACAACGCACCGTCCTCGACTTCTATTTCTTCTTTTTTGGCAATTTTAATGAGGTGATCTACGATATCACGAACGCCAATCCTATTAAAATCATAAATTTGACACCTTGACAGAATAGTGGGTAGAATTTTATGCTTTTCGGTCGTCGCCAAAATAAAAATAGCATAAGGCGGCGGCTCTTCCAATGTTTTCAAAAAGGCATTAAAAGCTGGTGTGCTAAGCATGTGCACCTCATCAATGATATAAATTTTGTATTTTCCTTGTTGTGGCGGATAACGGACTTGATTAGTAAGCTCCCTGATATCATCCACGCCATTATTGGACGCCGCATCGAGCTCAATGATATTCATGTGTGACTTGTCATCGGCTTCAAAATTATTGACAAGACGCGCCAATATCCTAGCAGAGGTTGTTTTGCCAACACCACGAGGACCGCAGAACAATAAACTCTGAGCAAGGTGATTCTGTTGTATGGCATTTTGAAGCGTATGCGTAACATGCTCTTGACCCACAACATCTTCAAATTGCATGGGACGGTACTTCCTAGCCGATACTACATAAGACTCCACTAAATCAAATATACGCTAAAACGGAACACAAAAACACATTGCGTGTTGAAAATATATTCGAAAATTCGACTTAGCAACCTTCGTCTACAGTAACAACTGATACTTTCTGGACAGGTGCATCATTGTTTGTATAAGTAGCACAAGTCTTATAAGCACAACTCGTTATACCAGAAACGAAGAAAAAAAACATGATGGCTATTATTCCCTTTTTCATTTTAAATAAACTTTAAGTTAGAGAGCAAACATAAATATTTTATTTGTTATTTCATATAGGTAAGTCAAAAAAATACCGTATCACAGTCATATTTTTTAAAAAAACGTGATTTTTTACGTCTTTTGTTATTCTAAATTGCACTATATTTCGGCTAATTTAAGAGTTCTTTTTCTGTATTTAAAAACCAAACACAATCACCATGATAGGACACCGCTTTTCTACAATTTCAAAAAAATCTGACCAAATAGACAGCATTTTTGACCAGATTTTGGATTTTTTTCAACAATTAATTACCCTCACATCAGGTGATATTGCGCGGTCTATTTCATTATTAAAAAATTTGGACAGCAAATATCATTTTACGGACGAACGGTATGGTATTGGCGATTTTTTAAACGACCTGATAGAAAAAGGTTATTTGGCAGAAAACACAAAAACAGGCGAACTCTCCATGACTCATAAAGTCGAACGCAACATCAGAAAATCGGCACTCGAAGAGATTTTTGGACAGCTGAAAAAAGGAGAACTGGGACAACATACTACCAAAAAAATTGGAAAAGGCGAAGACAGCAATCCCGAAACAAAACCATATCAATTTGGCGACCCGATAGAGCAAATCGCATTGACAGAATCTATCCAAAATGCCTACCTTAATCATTATAATGCGGATTATTTTCAGCTAACAGAACGCGACCTTGTTGTGAGGGAGCAAGAGCACCAATCCCAAACCTCTACGGTACTTATGATCGATATTTCTCACAGCATGATATTGTACGGTGAAGACCGCATTACACCAGCAAAAAAAGTCGCAATGGCACTTGCCGAACTCATCACAACACGGTACAGCAAAGACACATTGGATGTCATTGTTTTTGGCAACGATGCTTGGCAAATCGAAATCAAAGATTTGCCTTATCTCAATGTCGGTCCCTATCATACCAATACAGTTGCTGGACTAGAGTTGGCAATGGATATTTTGCGACGAAAACGCGTCCAAAACAAACAAATATTTATGATTACAGATGGCAAACCCACTTGTCTAAAACAAGGACAGTCTTATTATAAAAACAGCTTTGGTCTCGATTCTAAAATTTTGAGAAAAACACTCAATCTAGCAGTCAAATGCCGCAAATCACAGATTACTTGTACCACTTTTATGATTGCATCGGATCCGTATCTCAAAAAATTTGTCCAATCTTTTACAGAAGCTAACCAAGGAAATGCCTATTATAGTGACTTGCAAAATTTAGGCCATATGATTTTTAAAGATTATAGACAAAATCGCAGCAAAAGATTTTGAAAATTATTCCATAAATTATTTACTAACAGTATTTTATAAAATTTATCATGAATTATTTCACCCTTTCAAATAAGGAAAAGCTAAAAATAAAAACACTCGGAGATCTCAAAAAATCAGGCTATCAACCTGTTAAAATTAAAGACGAAATCAGACAGAATTTGATCCATAATATTAAGTCTCAAAAAAGTGCGTTTCCTAAAATATGGGGATATGATGAAACCGTCATTCCTGACCTAGAATGTGCTATTTTGTCTCGGCATAATATTAGCCTTTTGGGTCTCAGGGGTCAGGCTAAAACTAGAATTGCACGGAGCATGGTATCGCTTTTGGACGAAATCATACCCGTTGTAGAGGGCAGCGAACTCAATGACGATCCTCTGGATCCTATCTCCTACTATGCCAAAGAAAAAATAAAAATAGAGGGAGACAAAACTCCTGTCACTTGGTGGCACCGAACAGAGCGGTATATAGAAAAATTGGCGACTCCAGATGTTTCGATTTCTGATTTGGTCGGCGACATTGATCCGATAAAAGCCACAAGCCTAAAGTTACCCTACAACGACCCTCGCGTCATACATTATGGTCTCATCCCGAGAGCGCATCGGGGGTTATTCGTTATCAACGAACTACCCGATTTACAGGCTAAAATACAAGTGTCACTTTTTAATATTTTGCAAGAGGGTGATCTCCAAATACGCGGTTTTAACCTTCAGTTGTTATTAGATATTCAATTTATTTTTACAGCCAATCCAGAAGATTACACCAATAGAGGAAGCATTGTGACGCCATTAAAGGACAGAATTGACTCTCAAATTATTACACACTATCCCCAGAGCATTGATATTTCAAAAAATATCACACAGCAAGAAATAAAATTATCCGACACCCAACAAAAACAAATCATCTCAAATGAAACCATGAGAGATTTGGTCGAACATATTGCGTTTCAAGCCAGAGAAAGTGATTTGATCGACGAAAAAAGTGGTATATCTGCCAGACTGACCATATCGGCTTACGAAAACATGATGTCATCTGCCGAAAGACGACTCATCATTAACCAAGAGAAAAAAAGTTTTGTCAGGGTGGGCGATATCTATAGTACAATTCCTGCGATTACGGGAAAAGTAGAGCTAGTCTATGAAGGCGAACAAGAAGGACAAAATATGGTGGCACAGACCCTTATCGGACGTGCCATTCGCAGCAAATTTCCAGAAATTTTTCCTGATCCCGAAGATTTCAGAAAAAACAAAGACAATAGCCCTTACACCAAAATAATCAATTATTTTGCAGACGGTCATCAAGTCGATCTTTTGCGAAATGCAACAGAAAAAGATTACCAAACAACATTACAAAAAGTCATTGGGCTTCAAAAATTTGTAGAAAAATATGCCTCAACCCCAAACAAAAGAGAAACTTATTTTTTGATGGAATTTGTACTCTTTGGTTTGGCCGAGTTTTCGTTTATTGGAAAACAAGATATAACGAAAGGAACCCTCTTTCAGGATTTACTAAGTGGCATGCTTAATATCGAAAATGACGATTTTGATGACTAAAAAATTTCTTATTTATATTTTAAAAGTGTGAAATATTGATTATTATGCAATCTATTAATTTAACTTTGAAATTCATTTTAAAAAACTAAATTAAATCAATGAGGGTTTTCTTGTATCTTTTAGGTACCGTCTCACTAGCAATTGTCTCATTGTCTCACCTTTTCAAATGGTTACATTGGTCTGGTGCAAACGAGTTTATGCTTGGCGGCACACTATTTACCATCTTTGCGTTTGTTCCTTATTTGGTCTACGATTTGTATCGTGCTGGCAAAATAATTTCCCCGATTTATATTGGTTGGGGTGCTATTTCGATATTTGGACTGGCTTATTTGTTCAAATCACTTCATTGGCAATTTGCGGACAGCCTTCTTATCATTTCTATGACGGTTTTCAGTTTTGCTTTTGTCCCTTCGATTTTATTTGCACTTTTTCATTACCTCAAAGAAAATTCAGACAACAAAAATTAACCTTTTGATATGAGATACGATTCTATTGACTCCAAATTATTTGTAGAAAATCGAAATCGGCTCATCCCTCATTTGCCAAACGGCAGTGCTCTGATTCTCAATTCTAACGATGTTTTGCCCACCAATGCAGATGGTGTTTTGCCATTTATTCAAAACAATGATTTGTTTTACCTGACGGGCATTGATCAAGAAGAAACCGTGCTGATAATGGCGCCTCACCATCCTGATCCAAAATTGAAAGAAATACTTTTGATTCGCAAAACAAGTCCTCTTATCGCCGTTTGGGAAGGACACAAATTGGATAAGGAAAAAGCCACCAGTCTATCTGGTATCAAATCTGTTATGTGGTTGGACGAGTTGGATAATGTGCTCAGTAATATTGCATTTAACTCTAACCGTTTTTATCTCAATACAAACGAGCATTTGCGTGCTAGTAATGAAATCCAAACACGTGACGATCGATTTCTCAACAAGGTAAAAAAAGCGTTTCCATTGCACGCTTTAGACAGAATAGCGCCGATTTTGAACACGCTCCGGTCTATCAAATCAAAGACAGAAATTGCCATCATGCAAAAAGCATGCGATATTACTGAAAAGGCTTTTCGCAGAGTTTTAAAATACACAAAACCCGGTGTTAACGAATACGAAATTGAAGCCGAGTTTATCCACGAATTTACCAAAAATGGTAGTCGGGGATTTGCCTACACACCCATTATTGCGAGTGGTGCCAATGCGTGTATTTTGCACTATATCGACAATGACCAAATCTGTCAATCGGGCGATACCATCCTGATGGATGTCGGTGCTTGTTATGCCAATTATAATGCCGATATGACACGGATTGTGCCTGTAAATGGACGTTTTACCGACCGACAAAAAGCAGTTTATCAGTCCGTTTTGCATATAAAAAATGAAGCAACTAAACTGTTAAGATCTGGCAATACCATCGCCGAATACCACCAAGCAGTCGGAGAAATTATCACCGAAGAGCTCGTCAAATTATCACTCATTACAAAAGAAGAAGCCCGCAAAAAAGAGCAGCCTCTTGCCTATCGTCGATATATGATGCATGGTGTCAGTCACCATATCGGATTGGATGTGCATGATGTTGGCAATACTTACAATGCCATGCAGATAGGCAACGTCTTTACGGTTGAACCGGGTATTTATATCCCCGAAGAAAATTTAGGCATTCGCTTGGAAGATGATATTGTCATTGGCGAAAACGACAATGTTAACCTTATGGCCAATATCCCTATCGAAATCGAAGAGATTGAAGACATTATGAACAGCTAATGTGGCTTGTGTTAAAAATAAAACCATAACTATTCTGATTTTCGTCTTTTTATCTATTCTTAAAAGTCAGTCTGTATTTGCTCAAGCTAAAATCGATACTACATTAACCACATTAGCAAAACAGATTGTCAAAGAACTGAAAGATAAAAATTTCAGAAAGGTTTCAGATTATGTAGATGCAAGTGCAGGTTTAAAATTCTCGCGTGCGTATGACGAACCTTTTAATGTAGTTTTTCAAAAGCAAGATCTACCCAATTTTTTGAATACTGATAGTCAATATATATGGGGCAGAGAACCCGGTATTGGTACAGAATTAAAAGATACAACAAAAGGCTATTACCAAAAATGGATTTACGCCCATGATTATTTAAATGAGTCTAAAATATCTATAATAAATAGCAAAAATGATAGCCGGATAAAGACTATTGCAGAGTATATTGAACAACCAATGCTTGTAAGATTTCATTATATGGGAACACCAGACTATGGTTATGTCGATGAGGAATCGCTATTACTAGTATTTTACAAAAAAAATGGAAAATTTTGTCTAGCAGGTATTACGCGCATCGATTAAATAACTCCCATTAAATTTTCAGATATTTAAATATTTTCGCTTTTTTCTCATCCTATTTCTAATAAAAAATCAATATTCTTACGTCAAAATCAGGTTGATAGATGTAAAAGAAGATTTTCAACAAAGAACTGAAAATTATCGGCATTAAATCCGAGCAAAAAAATAATTTACCCTTTTGAAAATCAAACACTTATATCATTTTTTGAAATAAAGTTCGCTTTTTTTGTTATGTCTACATTCATTTCGTCGTTATTAAGATAGAGTGAATAAAGTAGATTTTAGACATAAGATATTTTCATTATCAGAGCGTTTATTTCCAATGGTTTACCGCATACTTGGGAATAAAGCAAATGCCGAAGACGCCATTCAAGAAATAATGGTTAAACTCTGGCTCAAGAGGAAGCAAATTGGACAACATCCAAATATTACGGGTTATGTCTTCTTAACAGCGCGTAATTTTTGTATTGATTTATTGAAAAAGAAAAACCCAGAAATAGAGGACTCTACTTTGCAATTTAAAGTGCTAGAATCTGGAAATGGGCACAAAGAATTGGAATGGCAAGAACTCAACCTGATTGTTAAAAATATTCTTAGAAAATTGCCAGAACAACAACGAGACATTATAATGATGCGGGACATAGACGGCTATGAGTTCATTGAAATAGCCGCCACATTACAACTCAAAATTGAGCATGTTAGAGTTTTATTATCACGTGCAAGAAAACAAGTATGTTTAGAATTAGAAAAAACGTATTACTATGAAAGAAGAAACAATTGAACACTTGATTAAAAAATTTAAAGCGGGCGACAGTACTTTAAACGAAGAACAATTTTTGTTTGACAATGCCAAAAATACAGAACCAACAATTGAAGCATGGTCAACATTCGTGAAACATAATAAAAAACAAGCACCTAATGACTTTAACGACACGTTATGGGAATCTTTTCAAAATAGAAAAACCAAAAGACGCCAGTTTTTGATTAGAGCCATCTCTGTCGCTGCATCAATTTTATTAATCATGACCATGACTCTTTTCATGAGCAATAAAAGACAAAAAGAACTCAGCTATAATGAAAAGAAGGATTTGCAAAATCAAGCTTTAAATATGTTTTCTGATGCTGACCAACCAAAAGCTCAAAAAAATATCATTTATGAAAATGAATTAATAGTTATTTATACAAGCTCCGAATAATTTATCAACCTAACATAAGAATCTATTTACAATTAAACATTTAAAAACATGAAAAAAATATTATTAACTATTTGCGCAATATTACTTTCTGCTTCTTTAATTCAAGCACAAGAACCCACAGAAAATATAAGTGAAAATAAAAAACAAGAAAATCTTTTTGTCAAAGTAAAAAAAGGTGCAAAACCTGATATCTATGTTGACGGAAAGAAATTCGATTTTCCAATGGAATTGATCGACCAAAATAAAATTGAATCTGTATCTGTTATCAAAGATAAACAGGCAATAAAATCATACAATGCTCCTAATGGTGTTTTGCTTATCAAAACAAAAAAAGACGCGCATTTAAATAAACCAAAAATAAAGATCACAGGTCACGCTACTAGTAATGGAAAATCTCCTCTTGTAATTATAGATGGCAAAAAATCTAACAAAGTATTTCTCGAAAAATTATCTCCTAATGATATAGAAAAAATAGAAGTTTTTAAAGGTGAACAAGCAATAGAAAAATACAACGCTCCCAATGGTGCTATAATTGTTACAACCAAGAAAGAGAAGAAGTAAGGCAAGTTGATAACTAATATCTGCCTATAATTATTTAACGTAATGAGTCTTTTAGCCACAATGGTTAGAGGACTCATTGTCAAATTCTAAAAAAATAACACCTGTAACAGTAAGTTTAGAAAAGGATGTGTTTTTAAATAACCTCATACAATTCCAGCCCATCTACGAGAGCGTTCAATTAATTATTACACCGATTAACCTCCGTTAAATAAAAAATCTCTTTAATTTACGAGATGAAGAAAACACTGCTTATCTCTTTTTCGGTCTTATTTTTTTTCTTGGGCATTGCCTTTTGGCACACTTACAGAACCTATAAAGGAAAAGTGGCATTGGACGGTTTCGAAACATCAAATACCGTTCGACCCAACGACATATTATGGTCCACAGATTTAACAAAATACGTTCAAGAAGACGGACTAGTCGATTACAAAAAATGGCAATCAGATACCCACAATATCAGTGCTTACATCAAAGAACTGCAGAAATATCCACCAGATGAGACCAAATGGACCAAAGAAGAACAAATGAGCTACTGGATTAATGCGTACAATGCGTTTACGGTTTGCTTGATGTTGCGCCATTATCCAGTTGCCTCCATAAGGGATATTTACGCAACCATCGATCTTCCTTTCGTCAGTTCGGTATGGGATGTAAAGTGGATTCATATTCTTGACAGAAAACTGTCACTCAATGATATCGAACATAAGATTTTAAGAGCAAAATTCGATGAACCATACATTCATTTTGCTCTAAATTGTGCGTCTATATCTTGTCCCAAATTAAAAAATACAGCCTACCAAGCAGATAAATTAAAGCACCAATTAGACAATCAATTAATGGGGTTTTTATTTAATCCTAAAAAAAATGACCTCGATAAAGGTGAAATATCACCCATTTTCAAATGGTATAAAGGAGATTTTGAACATCTTGGTGGAGCTGAATCTTTCATTAACAAAGCCCTAGCATCTAAAAATATTCGTGTTAATATGACAGGTTACAAAGCCTACGATTGGTCAATTAATGCGAAATAAAGCTTTAGTCCCCAAAGTACAAATACCAATCTCAACTAAAATCTTATTTTTCGACTCAACCTACGAGTTGAAGATATCATGAAGTCTGATAAAATTGATACGGGCTTTCTTTTCACACGTAAAATCCAACTTTTGAGACCAGTAAAAAGCTACCTATATACTAAAAGCAACAACGAAAGACTACCACTCAAAGAGCGGGTAAAACCCACCTTGATTATTTAGCAAAACAATCCCAAGAGACTTTAGGAAATAGTTATTGTGTTGTCGAAGCTGCGGGTTAGTAATTTCTACCAGCGTTGATCATCGCACATCTGAAACCGATCGTAGCAGTTGCCGAATCTTCTTCCAAAAAGCGTCTAGTACCTGGAGATAACCAGTAAGCAACGTCTTTCCAGCTACCACCTTTATAAACTCTTACTTTGTTATTAATCAAAGAATTAAAGTTTTCGTAATCGTAGTCAGAAGCTGGATCACGGAAGTCATTTCGACGGAACGGGTTGAGGTCATCCATGTCTTGAAAAGACAAAGGACGGTACAAATCTTGTACCCATTCGTTTACATTCCCTGCCATATTATAGAGTCCATAACCGTTGACCTCATTGGCAAATATATAATCGGTGATCATCGCACCATCATTCAATTTTCCTGCTATACCAGCATAATCACCTCTACCACGTTTAAAATTGGCGTAGAAAGTACCTTGTTTTTTCCCAAAAGCATTACGCAATGAATGTCCATCCCAAGGATATATACGTTGATGCGTTTGGTTTTCATCTTGAAACTGAGTATTAATAAGACCTATTGCAGCGTATTCCCATTCAGCTTCCGTAGGCAACCTAAAATCAGGCACCACTACACCCGATTCGAGCGGAATACGACCACCTTGTTCTGCTGGCACTTCAATACCCGAATCTTCAGCGTACTTTGTATTGACAACAGATGTTCGCCATTTACAAAAATCATTCGCCTGCAACCAAGACACTCCAACAACTGGATAAAAACGGAATCCAGGGTATCTAAGGTAATGCTCGCGGTAAGGGTCATTGAATGCCAATTCGCTCGTCCAAACAGTCGTATCAGGCAATGCCGCTTGATAAAACTCTCTAGAAGAATCCTGTTTGACATAGTATAAATATTCTGTATAGTGCACATTGGCAACTTCTGTTTTATCCATAAAGAAAGACGCAACAGTTACAGTTCTCTCGATATTATCTCTAGAACTTAACAAATCTTCTTCAAAAGAACCAAGGACGGCACGACCACCTTCGATATACACCATATCAGGTGCTTCTGGTTGTCCATCAAAATCAGCAACCTGAAATCCTCCTTCTTCGTTGTACTCAAGACCCGTCTTTGTACTTGCACCACCAGGGTTATTAGCTGTTGGGTTTCCACCTGAGATACAACTGGTCAAAATAAGCCCCATCACTGGCAGACTCCAAAATAATATTTGCGTTTTCACTTGTTTAAACATAGTAGTTTTCTATTTTACTTCTCTATTTCAAGTCCAAATATGCTCATATCCTTCGTCTAATAAGAGTAGATTATCAAAAAATAACGAAGGATGTAAGAAATATCCCCATATTTGATTAAACTCTATTTTTAAAAGACATGACTCTATATTCAGAATCAAAGTGCCAAAATGGCTAGATTTTTTTTAAAATTCAAATGAATTAACGGAAAAGTTACACAAAACAGCTATTTTAATTCTTTTTCGGGGTCAAAATCAAGATTTTCAAACAACTCATCTGGTAATTCATCATAAATTTTCAATTTTCGAGGTCCCATTTTGTCAGACCGATCGGACGAAAACAAAACCCCTTTATACTCTTTATAATTGTCAAATGGCCAAGATCTCATTGCCTTAGGATCTTGTCTGTTTTTGTAATAATCCCATTTTTTGATGAGATGGCTGTCTTTATCCACATATATAATATATTTGTTTTGTGGCGTAAGCCCTACTTTTTCAAAAGTTAACTGGATTTTGTCCGTTAATGTCCCATTCTTGAGAGTTTCTGTGCCGAGGTATTTGAGCGTTACGCCGCTATCTTTTAATTTAAACGGTAAAAGCAACCAATACACATCGTTGATAAAATTATTATAGGCCCCATTGTTGTAAGATTCTAATTTTTGTGAATCTGTAATTTCCTGACCACCGACCCTGACCGTACCAGTTTTGGTTTTTACATTATAAATATGATCTCTTTCCAAACTCACATTTATCACGCGGATGCGCCCTGTTTTTCTATCCCAATAGAGTTGACGCACACCAAAAAAATCAAATGACAAAAACCTGATTTTCTCATAATTATCGTAACCGCCCATGGCCTCCATCACTTTGTCTGCTATCTGAATCGCTTTTTCATCCGAGCCTTTTCTATCAAACCCTGGTTTTTCGGGATAACCCTGCGCCTCTTTTTTGGTTGTTTCGAGACAACTTATAAGCAAAAGGGTTGAAAATAGAAAAATATAAGCGTAATTTGCTGTTCTTAATGCCATAAACACAATAATAAATTAAAATTTAAACCTAACCTAAAATGAGAAAGAAAATTGTAGCAGGTAATTGGAAAATGAATTTGGACCACAGTGCTGGACTCCAGTTATCACGAGAAATTGCAAATCTATTTGCTCAAGAAGTCAAAGATGTCACAGCCGTTATATGCGCACCAGCGATTCACTTGGCAGGATTACAAGGATGTTTAGAAAAAACGCCTCATTTGTTTTCGGGAGCTCAAAATTGCAACCAACACACATCGGGTGCCTATACTGGGGAGATTTCAACAAGCATGTTAAAATCCGTCGGTGTTGAGTATGTTATTTTGGGACATTCTGAGCGCAGAGAATATTTTGATGAAGGAAATGCGTTGTTGGCAGAAAAAGTTAATAAAGTGTTGGAAGACCGTCTAACACCCATTTTTTGTTGCGGAGAGGCATTGGACATTCGTGAGGCAAACACACAAAAATCATTTGTCTCGAAACAAATCCAAGACAGCCTTTTTCACCTATCCGCTGATGATATCAAAAAAACAGTCATCGCCTACGAACCTATTTGGG
Source organism: Lottia scabra (assembly GCA_029955415.1). Classification (NCBI taxonomy): domain Eukaryota; kingdom Metazoa; phylum Mollusca; class Gastropoda; family Lottiidae; genus Lottia; species Lottia scabra. The sequence goes on from JARJEI010000094.1 coordinate 91,843, forward strand.
CAATTGGCACTGGCAAAACAGCCTCTGCAGAACAAGCACAGGAGATGCACGCCGACATTCGTGCTTTATTGGTCGACAAATATGGTGCTGACACGGCTAACACAATCTCCATATTATACGGCGGGTCTTGTAACCCCAAAAATGCCAAGGAGATTTTTGCAGGAAAAGACGTCGATGGTGGTTTAATTGGTGGAGCCTCTCTCAAAGCACGTGATTTTATCGATATTATGTTGTCTTACTAGCCTATATGCGGATAAAAATTATGCAATACCGGCTTATAACTTTGATGATATTTGGATTGTTGACGATACCAAGTCACGATGCGCTGTATGCACAAGATGATACTTTTTGTAATATATATGGGGCTGTTTTTGTCGTCGATCAGCCACAAAAAGCCGATGCATTGGTCTATGTCGAATCCTCCGAATTTTCTGCAGATTTGTTGGTTTATAAAGAAGAGAATAGTTTGATGGCAGACAGCTCTGGTTTATGGCATTTTACAACAGACAAGCGCCGCGCACAATTTTATATTATGTTTACAAAAACGATTGATTCGGCTGATTTTTCTATATATTTCACTGATGAATACACTTATGCAGGTTGCAAATGACGGTATGGTTGACTATATGAAAATCGATTTTTTCTGTCAACAAAAGGAAGACAAAGAGGTGCTACTGGCTTTTTTGAATGACATGAATTTTGATAGTTTTTTGGAAACTGACAAAGGACTAGAAGGCTATATTGATGCCCAATTTTTAGAAAAATTGGATCTTGCGGTACTGCATTCTATTTTTGACAAAAGAGTAACATGGAGTGCTCCCCAACAACAAGAAAACAAGAATTGGAACATCAATTGGGAATCAAATTATGACCCAATCAAAATTGGTGATGTATATGTCAGAGCGTCTTTTCACAAACCCAATCCCGCTTGCACACATGAGATTGTAGTGACACCCAAAATGTCATTTGGTACAGGGCATCACGCAACGACACAATGTATGATTACCATGATGACGCGCCATTTGCAAAAACAACATTTGACTGCTGTGTTGGATTATGGAACGGGCACTGGGATTTTGGCTATTTATACCAAAATATTGGGTGCACGCAATATCGACGCTTGTGATATAGACCAATGGAGTATCGAGAATACCGCAGAAAATTTTGACATGAACAATATGCCACAGATTGACATTCGGAAAGGTGATATTACACTTTATGACCAGACTTTTTCTTGTATTTTGGCGAATATCAACAAAAATGTTCTTTTGAACAGTATGACCAATATAAGGTCTAAAATGCAAAAATCTGGTCATCTATTATTGAGTGGATTTTATGTGGAAGACGAAAAAGATATTTCTCTACGTGCAACGGATAACGGTTTTGAATTGACAGACCGTGTAGAAAAAGACCGTTGGGTGTGTCATTATTATAGACTGACATAAATGGTAACTTCGTTCAAAATTATTTTTACTTTTTGCTTGATTGTCATGGTGAGTCAAATCAAGTGCCAAGTGATTTTTGGCGACAACGATAATTTTGCGGCTGATATTAAAACCTTTTTTGCACAGGCAAAATCATCACAAATAAGTGCCCAAGCCGATAGTTTGGCAGCCAATTATGCGGCCATGACCGAGGCACAACAAGACTCTATTTTTCTCTTTATCGTTAAAGCTAAAAAGAAGAATATCAGTCAAAATCCCCAACTTTTTCAGTTTATTAGTGCGATTAACGCTGTCATTGCAAATGGTCAAAGCGATTTGATATTACCCATTATCAATGTTTCCAATAACGTGATTAACGAAATGACGAGCCATGAAAAACGTGATTTTTTTGAGGGACTTTATAACATTTTTGTGCGCAATGCTTTGTCATTTACACGTTTTAGCACCGTTACCATGACGACACCAAAAATCGAAATTACTTGGGTCGTAAATGAAGATGAAATCCTACCAGAAGGCAATTTGACAGTAACGCCAGCAGATAATAATGACTCGGTGGACCAAACAAACGATGATTTTGAAGATGAAGCAAGTGATGACGATTGGGACGATGATGCAGCTACGGACGATGACGATTGGGGTGACGACACCGCTGTAGACAATGACAGCTGGGGTGATAGCGATACAGAAGATGATACGACTGTTTCGCAAGAGGATGTCGTCAAAGACAATGGCATTCAATCGGATTTTCAAGATTCAATCGCAATACCAAATGTGCAAACTGGTCCTGTTATTTCATTTGATACCACAGACTTATTACTCAAAACAACATTTGATTCGGTGATGATTTGGGGCGTTAGCGGCACCATGGGACTTCTTGACAAACAAGCTGATATAAAGGGTGGGCGTATGGACTGGTCATCTGCTGGGTTATCTTCGGATTCGGTCTATGTGATGTTTGACAATTTTTCGATGAATATGGAACGCTCTGAAATCGAATCTTCAAAAAGCCATTTAACTTATAAAGGAAAATTAGACCATGCGATTGATGGCACTTTTTCTTTCAAAAGCGAAAAAAAAGCATCTAACAAAGCCGCCAAATATCCCCAATTCACGTCGTATCGATCGGATATAAAAATGAATATTGACTCGTCTGGTGCACTGACATACCAAGGGGGATTTTCTTTGGATGGCAAAAAAATATCGTCTCGGTCTATTGATACTGGTAAGGGCCGCATTGATGTAAAAGGTAAAAAGCAAAGAAGCTTTTCGGCAATCAGTTCGGCATTTATCATCGGCGATTCTACTGTATCTGCGGACAATGCAAAAGTGTCCATGATGTTTGGGTTTGACTCATTGGTACATCCAGGCCGTCGTCTCAACTACAAATTGAATAAAAAAGAATTGGTGCTCCAAAAACCTTATATAGAGCAATTTAAAGAATCGCCCTACCATAGTAATTTCTTTGAAGTAGACATTACGGCTGATATTTTGCGGTGGGATATGACAGCCGATAGCCTCAATTTGTCAACATTGCAAGGCCAATCACAAGTGCCTGCTTTTGTAGAGTCAACCGAGTTTTTCATGGATCGACGGTTTGACGAATTAACGGGGTATTATAAGTTTAATCCTTTATTGCTGGTCGTAGGCTACGCCCGAAAAAACAAATCTGGTACTTTTTACATTGATGATTTGGTACGGTTTTCCAAAAAGAAACGAAAAGTAGTTAACAGTGCTATGAAATTTATTGCCAATTTAGGGTTTATCAAATATTCTGTTAATACAGGAGAAATCAAAATTCTCCGCAAAACGTATCACTATGTATTGTCTAGGAGAAAAAGAAAAGACTATGACAATTTGCTCATTCCCTCTTTGACAGACAAAACTGCCAATATCACATACCGAATAGACTCCAATCAACTGGTCATTAGAGGCATCAAAAAGTTTTATCTCAGTAAAGTCTTGGATGTATACATTTTGCCAAGAGACAATAAAATCATACTCAATCGAAACAGAGATTTCTCGTTTGACGGTACTATTTTTGCTGGTAATTACGAGTATGCAGGCGAGGATTTCAATTTCAGATACGAGGATTTTCAGGTCGAAATGATGCAAATTGACTCCATCCAACTGTATAAAGAAGAAAAGCAAAAAGATGGTACAATACGCAAGGTAAAAGTCGAAAATAAATTGATGGGTGCCAGTTCGGTAGATCCAAAAAACGTCAACCAAGACTCACTAGTACAGGATACTACCATGATAAATAATGTAGACTCTATGTCGACAAACGAACCACTGCCGCAACTACCATCTGCGACAAAAGGCACATTGCATATCAATAAAACAAATAACAAATCGGGGAAAAGGACCTATGCGCGCTACCCTTGGTTCAACACCGAAAACGAAACCACTGTGTTTTTTGACTCACCCAATATCCTAAATGGTGCTTATCGCAATCGGTCTGTTTATTTCAAAGTGCCAAACCTCAAAATGGATAGTTTGAGTAAAGGAAAAACAAGCAATATCTCTATAAAAGGGACTTTTTCGACCAGTGGTTTATTGCCTGATTTTAAACAGAAACTGGTTCTAATGTCCGACAATACGATGGGTTTTGTCCATGTAACGCCCCCATCTGGCTATAAAGTCGAAGGCGGAAAAGGCGTTTTTTTTAACCAACTAAAAATGAATAAAAAAGGTCTGCGAGGAAAAGGGCGCATAAAATACCTGTCATTGGATATTATATCGGATGATTTTATTTTTTATACGGACTCGATTGTATCAACGAGTAGCAGCAATATTAATATGAAAGCAGGAAAATTTAAGGATGTTTATTATCCTGATTTTCAATTAAGTAAATATCATATGAATTGGATTCCCAAAAGAGATATGATGATCATTTCGAACCTGCAATTGCCATTTAGTTTTTATAATAACAAAGGGCAGTTTGATGGAAAAGTGAAAGTACAACCAACAGGATTATTTGGTGAAGGCACCTACGAAACGTATCGTTCGCAGACCAAAAGTGACAATTTTATTTTTGTCGACAATGAGTTCAAATCAAAAGATGCGGATTTTAAAATCAAAACAGATAATCCTGAGAAACCTATTTTAGATGCAAAAAATGTATCGGTTGATTTTAACTACCGAACCAAAACCGCAAAAATCACCCCGATGGTAGAAGGCAACGCCGCACTTAATTTCCCTTTTGCACAGGTCAAAACCTCGATTCCTCAAGCCACGTGGAATCTGACCGAAAACAAAGTCTATATGAAAAGACCCAAGGACGTGCCTTTAGAAAATTCATATTTTTACTCTACAAAACCAGAACTCGACTCGCTATCTTTCAATGCGGATTTTGCAGAATATGACATCAATACACAGCGTCTAAATGTAGGCGGCATCCCTTTTATCAAAGTCGCCGATGCCAAAATTACACCAGAAGGTGGCGCCATGACAATCCTCGAAAACTCTAAACTCGATGTATTGACCAATGCCAAAATTCAACTCGACACGCTCAATGGTTACCACAATCTGACCAATGCCAAAGTAGAAATTATTTCGAGAAACAAATTTCAAGGAAGTGCCATTTATCAGTTATATACACGCGCCGATACATTTCAGATCAAATTTGATAAATTCGATTTGGTCGAGTTTGATGACGAGACGACCCGCAGAAAAAAAGACAAAGTACTCCACACCGTGTCTCAAGGGGAAGTTCAAGAAGAACAAAATGTAATTATTTCGCCCAAATTTTATTATAAAGGCAAACTCATCATGCGTGCAGACCGCAAGGCTCTCCAGCTTGACGGGTATGTCAAAATGGATCTGCTCAACAAAGCAACAGATTTTTGGATTCGATACAATCGCATCTCCGACACGACCTCTGTCGTTTTAAAACACAGCGATATTATCACCGAAGACGGAATCAGACTGCTTACTGGATTGTATTTTGACAAGGAAAAACATAATATGACATTCAAGTTTTTTGAATTGGATGACTTTTCGGACAATGGCATTGCTTTTTTGCCTAGTGGATTTTTGTCCTACGATCAAAAAAGAAATTTTTGGCGAATAGAGGATGAAGCCAGAACCAACCAAACAAGTTTTGAGGGTCAGATTTTGTCTTATGACGAGATAAAAACAGACTATTATTACGAGGGATTATTCGATTTTACCGATGGGGTCAAAACAATGCCCATCAAACAAAGTGCGGCTTTTGTCTCTGGAAATGCCAAAAATGAAACCATTGACCTATCGGCATTAATCTTATTTGATTTTAAAATCCCCGATCCTGCCGTTAAAACGATGGCGTTAGAATTTGCCGAGCTGGCAGAGTCCATCGGTGCCCCTGCAGCGTATGAATCGGGAGACGACACCCTGTTCAAAGTCGGCAATATCATTGGCAACAAAGCAACCAAAAAATACTACTTACGAAACGAGTCAGACTATTCTGGATTGGCTTCGGCATCGTCGGAGCTGCATACCAGCCTTGTAATTGCCAATCAGGATTTCAAATGGTCCGACGAATATAAGGCGTTTTATTCCCTGAACGAAGTCTTAGGCATCTCTAATATTGGCAAAACCGATATCAACTCAAAAATACAGGGATTTTGTGAGATTCGGTACGACGATGCCATAGGGCCAACGGTGAATGTCTTTATAAAAATGGGAACAGCATGGTATTATTTTGGCTATGCCGAGAGTCAACTATTGACCCTATCCAACAATCCAGAGTACAATGCCGTTATCAACAAAAAAACTAATATTGCAAAGGCCAAAGCAGGTGATTATATTTTTTCAATAGGGCAACAAGACGAGGTGTCCGCATTTATCAGTAGATTTCGAAAAGATTATTTGGGCAAAGAGGATGGGTTTGACTTTGATGACGTACCCGACAATACGATTTTTGAGGGTGATAGCAATGTCAAAAAACGAAGAAAATCAAAATCTGACAACGTCACCATTCCCCAAGATGACACCCAAATCATCCAAGACAATACACAAGAGCAACAGGACGAGCCATTGCCCAGCGACAAAGAAAAAGAGAAACCAGAGTCCAGAGACGAGAATGTCATCTATTTGGATGATGAAGAAACACCCACCCCAGCAGAAAAAGAGGCCGTCAAAGAAAAACCCAAAAAGACCAAGAAAGTCCCTTTTTGGAAGCGTAAAAAATCAAAAAAACAAGCACAAGACAACGACGACGAAAACGACGACGAAAAAGAAGAAGTGCCAGTTGACGAAGACGAGGGTTTCTAAAAATGGCAAAAATCAAAAAAATATTCAGTTGTCAAAAATGTGGGACACGGTATGCCAAATGGCAAGGGCAATGCACCGCTTGTCAGGACTGGAATACTATCCAAGAAGACACCACGGTTGTTGTCAAAGAAAAACCCACATTGTCTCTTGTCAACAGTATCGAGGCAATGCCACTACGGTTGGAAGACATCGACACCATGTCTGGTGCACGTATCAACACGCAGGACAACGAACTAAATCGCGTATTGGGAGGTGGATTGATACCGGGATCTTTGGTTCTTTTGGCAGGCGAGCCGGGCATCGGAAAATCAACGCTTTTGTTGCATTTGGCTTTATCACTCAAATCCTTGAAGGTGCTTTATATTTCAGGAGAAGAGAGTCTGGGGCAGATCAAACTACGAGCAGAACGCATCAAAAAAAACGCCCATATCAACGGGTGGCTTTTATCCGAAACCTCTACCGAAAAGATTGCCCAACATCTCAAAAAACTAAAACCGGGCATCGTCATCGTAGACTCTATCCAAACATTGTATAGCCCCGTCATCGAATCGACACAAGGCAGCGTCGGTCAGATCAAACAATGCACAGCAGAGTTGATGAAATTTGCCAAAGAAACACAAACGCCTGTCATTTTGGTCGGACATATCACCAAAGACGGCCATATTGCTGGTCCCAAAGTGCTAGAACATACAGTCGATACGGTATTGCATTTTGAGGGAGAACGTCATCTGTCATATCGGATTTTGCGGACCATCAAAAACCGTTTTGGCAGTACGTCAGAGTTGGGCATTTATGAAATGCTGCACTCGGGTCTGCGAGAAGTGAGCGACCCGACCGAGTTGCTCATATCAAAAAAAGACACGCCACACTCTGGATGCTCGATTGCGGCAACGCTAGAGGGCAATCGCCCACTGCTGATAGAGATTCAGGCCCTCGTAACGCCGTCCAGTTATGGCACGTCACAGCGGTCATCGATTGGATTTGATGCCAGACGGATGAATATGTTGGTCGCCGTTTTAGAAAAAAGATTGGGTGCCCAAATGAACAAACACGACGTTTTTCTCAATTTGGCAGGCGGTATCAAAGTCGTCGACCCAGCGCTCGATTTGGGCATTGCCGTCTCGATTATCTCTTCTTTCAAAGATTTGATAGTAGATCCTCATTTTTGCTTTGCTGCCGAAATCGGTCTTTCGGGAGAGTTACGACCCGTCATCCGTGCCCAACACCGCATCGCAGAAGCAGAAAAACTGGGTTTCAAACGCATCTATCTGTCAAAATACATTGAACAAACGCTCGTCAAGCGACATCCTAAAATCGACATTTGTCTGTCTGGCTCTTTGCGAGATGTCCTAAGGGATGTTTTCAAATAATGCCACAGTTATCTGTCAAAACAATCCATAGACGCTGCATAGCAAACAACGCCGACAAAATCAGTATTTTATCAAGACTGCGTTGCCCCATAAAGGGAAAAGACAAGACCGCTCACAAAAAAGACCTTGCCATTGCTGACAAAGCCTTTTAAAAATTTGTTTTAGGGGCTTTCAATCCCCAAGCCCGATGGGGATCGCTCTCAAGCCCGATGGGTGTCGCTCCCAAGCCCGATGGGTGTCGCTCTCAAGCCCGATGGGTGTCACTCCCAAGCCCGATGGGGATCACTCCCAAGCCCGATGGGTGTATTATACTACAGTAAGAGGTATGTGAAACGTCCCTATTTTGGGGGTTTTAATCAGCCCACTACCGCTATATTGCGTGGTGATGCTCAACTGCATGCTTTTGCCTTTTGGCAGGGTGTCGGGCAGCATGACCAACAGGCGAGAGGGCTTGTTCTGCCTGATTTCGGTCACTTGGATGATATTGCTCGTGCCGACCTCGTGGAGGTAGACGCCGACTGCCTTGTCCTCGCCGCTGACTTTTAGATAATTGCCAAATACCTCGAGGGTATTGCCTGCCGAGATGACCTCGTTGAGGCTGTCGGTTTTGAAATCATGCACACGTGAGATATGCGGGGCGGTATCACTCGCCTCGACGCGCTCGAGTTTCATATGCTGGGTGGCATCGATGATGGCTTGTGCGGGATTGACATTGACACGGACGCTGTGGTTGGACTTGTCAAACGGCGTGAACTCGTCGGCAAAAACACCATTGATGCTATAGTTCATCCGCAAAAAATCCAGATGCACCGCATCGCCACGTTTAATAAGACGTATCAAGGTCTCTTTGAACAAATCCACCGCTGCCGTGATATCCACATGTGTCAGCGTCGTGCCACTATTGGCCATTTCGTTGACAAACTCTTCTTGGTTATACGACCGCACATCGACCACACGTGCAAACATTTCGCCTTCGCTCTGAGCGAGGCTGGACTTGACTAAGCTGTATTTTAAACTCATAATATATTGGATTTAAATAATGCCACGCTTATGTTTCTAAAACAATCCGTCAACGCTGCGCAGCAATAAACGCCGACGGATGTTATTTTTATATGTCATCATCGTAGGGGCGAACCCATGTGTTCGCCCTATTTGGGCGGAGGTAAACCCCGCCCCTACGGTGGATGTGCATACCGTATTGTTGGAACGACCCACCAACAATAACAAGGGGACATGTCCCCTTGTCACCGTTCGAAATTGGTACGGAATGGATTTCATTATCCCACCAGAATCATTCCGACACCCTAAAGGTGATCTCTATCTCTTTGTCAGTTGGCGTGTGGTAGACTGTATTGTCTATCACAGTCCACGACGAGGCGATGGGGGTCGTTGGGAGTCGCAAGACCTGTGTCTCACCCAATGTATTGGAGGTACGGCTGATAGCAACGTATAACGCATTTTTGCGAGATGCACAAGCAGAAGCGATATTACAGAATAAAATACTATTTATTACACCAGCAGCAAATACATTGATGCCCTTCACTGCATTGCGTTGGGTAAATGGCAGTAGAAAGGGGTCGCCTTTTTTGACACTCAGCTCGATGGTACTGCCATAGAATTGCTGGCTGTAATACAAAGGATTTCCAGTTGTATTGTTAGTGACTGCTGCTGCGGTCGGCATAGTCAGTGTGGTAAAATCTTCTGTTTTGTCAGATTGCAAAACCCCCGCTTTGTACACATACAAGTGATAGTCAGTGGCGGTCTCTAACGCCCCCTGTGCCTCTGTTAGATAGCTAGCATCCTTCATCGGTACTACAAAATTATCTTTCCAAGCCAATAAGAGGTTGATAGGCGTGGCGCTGAGCGTCCTGCTGACAAAGGCAACCGAACTGGCATCAAAAGTCGGGGCAGTCGCCTCTTTGCTGATGACAAAACTATATACACCATCCCCTACGAGTTCAGGCAATATGATGGCATGGTAGTCAATTTTGAGGGCATCATGACCGTATGGTCGAGTGGTCGTCATCATAATCGCATCGCTCGTCACACCGCCGACACTGGCGGTGATGCTGACCGTGCCACCAGTAAGACCCTCTAGCACACCCGTCATCGGGTCAATACTCGCAACAGCAGGATCACTCGATGTCCACATGACCGATCTCCCTGCTGGTGTCGTGCTCGCAACGAATGTAATATGGCTGCCTATATGGACGGTCGTTTGATTGGCTGGCATCGTCGCAATCATGACTTCTGTCACGGGCGGTTGTGGATTGATGGTAAACGCCACCTCTGCTGTCACGGTACTCTTGGCGGTCGAGGTCACGACCAACGTAATATCCCCCGTTTGATTAGGGGTCAATACACCAGCGTCTGTTAGCATTGCCTTGTCTTCGGCGCCGCCTGTCGATTTGTCTTTCAGCGACCATGTGACCCGTTTGTCGGTGGTATTCTCGGGGTCAAATGTGATACCAAATACCGTCTTGAGATTGATTGGTGCCGCGCCCACTTCGACAGCGGCGGTTTGGCCGTCGTTTGTCGTGATGGTGATGTCTGTAGGGAGCACATCCTCGACAGTCACCACCCGTGGTTTGATGGTGACGACCACCTCAGCGCTCACCGTGCTTTTGACAACGGATGTGACGACGACCGTAATATCGCCCGCTTGATTGGGGGTCAGTTTGCCATCTGCTGTGATGGTAGCCCTGTCTTCGGCGACGCCTGCCGATTTGTCTTTCAACGACCATGTGACCGTCGTGTCAGAGGTCTTGTCGGGGCTGACTTTGATAGTAAATACCGTCTTGAGGTCGAGTGCTGTCGTGCTCTCTTCGACAGTGGCGGTTTGTCCATCTTTTTTGGTGATGGTGATGCTTGTAGGGAGTATATCCGTAGGCAGTACCACCCGTGGTTTGATGGTGAACGCGGTCTCTGCTGTCACGCTGCTTTTGGCTTTGGATGTGACAACAACCGTAATCTTGCCCGCTGCCTTGGGCGTTAGTTTGCCATCTGCTGTGATGGTGGCTTTGTTTTCGTCTTCGGTGGTTTTGAGTGACCAGATAACGGTCTTGTCGGGGGTATCGTCGGGGGTGATATTGATTGTGAAAATAGTCGTAAGGTCGATTGTGCCAGACCCTACTTCTGCGGTGGCTGTTTTGCCCTCTATTCGGCTAATTGTTACCGCTGTAGGGGGGGGGGGGGGGCTACATTTTCGTTATCGCTGTCGCTCGTGCCACAGCTGCTCATCAATAGCGTCATTGGGGCGAATGCCAACAACAGGACGCGCATCATTTGGGTTTTTAGATTGTGTATCATCATTGTTTTTATTTTGTTATAAGATTATTAATAAGCAACAAACATAATACAGAAGTCCGAGAATAAAGAGGGTTTCGTGTTAAAAGTGTTACCACAGGGTTTTCATTTTTGTCTTGATAGGTTGTGTATCGTAGGGGCGAACCCGTGTGTTCGCCCAATATATCGGGGGAGAATAGGGGGCAGACACGTGGGTCTGCCCCTACGTTGATGGCTCTGCCAAATGTTGGGGTGGGATGGCGGTGTGTCAAACATTCGGTGGGTGGTTTCATGACGCTTGCCAACAGATTCACTTGATTTTATTTTGCATGACTAGGAGATTGGTTTTGATGAGCGGAACAATAACCATTGGCATTTTTTGTCCTACTTTTGCATCTTACGCCTGTTGATTTTGCAATGCCCTTACATTGTGAGGCTGCCACAATTTGTTTATTGGTAGCCGTTTGATGAGATTTACTGACTGAAAATGTCCAATCAGAAAGATTGACTTTGCTTTCAAGGCTGTCCTCAATATCATCCGTAAGTTGAGGGAAAAAATCAATATTTGTCAACGCCTCAACTCTGTCAACACTGACAACATATTCTTTCAAAGGCCTTTGCTGTTTCCTATTTGGCATGACAAAAGCGATCATTTTACCATTACGAGGGTCATAGACCACTTTATAAAAATAGTTTGGAATATCCACTCCGTTTGAGCCTATTTCTGAAAGCCCGCCGACCAATATCCCACCGGTAGCGATGTGCAGCTTATTTTCCCTGCCCCATGTTCTAACAAGACTCTCCAGTTTTTTCCATATTCCCCTATTGAATGCCGGCGATTGAGGGGACATATTCGACATATAAAAACTCTCACTCATCCCAAGGTGATTCACTTTCATATCTCCTGCTGGGGCGAGATGACCTCGGTCAAAATTAGAGTTTTTGTAATCCGATAATTGTGCCGAACCTGTCGAGATTTTAGGATCTATTCTAAAATTATTAGCACGGGCAGTATGTCCTTTTAGCATGTCAGGGGTCAAAATATAATAAACCCACTCTGCCTGTTCAAAATCCTCTAAATAAGAAAGTGTGTAAAAATGATGCCTGATGACTTCCCCGTTTGAGGTCGGCAAATACTCTTGGGCTTGGGTAACACCTAACTGGCTGAAGCCAAGAATAAGAAACAAGAAAAGTGATTTTTTCATATAGAGCAAAAGGTCTGTCATCTCACCGTTTTTATCACTCCTCTTTTTAGTCGAGTGTCAAAAGAAAACGACCCCTATTTGCTCGGACAATAATACCATCGACGCGTCCGAAAATGCTATTGATATTTTCGCTCGTTTTTCCTACGTCTTTAATAGGACGATTGGCTTGAATTGAACGTTGTCGGCAAATATCCAGAGACGGCATAGATTGTATTATCACCCTCTAGCCTGATAAATGTAGAGCCATTGCTGTATTTACCCATATACAATGTTGTACTTTTGTTATCGCCTTCGGATAATACCACTGTGGTAAATTTGTCTTCGTCTAACTCATATTCTGACCATTTCTCATTTGATTTGGTCACTTGTCGACTGATTTTCAATTTAGAAATATTGTCAATCATGGTCTTCATTTTCGCCTCTTTTGCAACAAAAGTGGTATCAGACTGCGCCACTGTCCACACGGCCACGACTTTTGTCGTCGGTTCCTGAATCACTGCCGTAGAATCTGTCGCATCAGGTTGCACCGTGACGGTCGAGTCCGACCTTGTGAGAGACAGCATTTTGGTGCCAGTACTCGACGCTGGCGTAATCTCTATTTTAGTAATATTTGCAGAGTCTATTGCAATTTTAGGAAATGCAACGGCACTTTCTTCTCTACTTTTCTTTAAATACGAATTGACGAAAAAAATGATGGCTAAAACCACCAATACGCCAATGAGGATTTTATTATTCTTGTTCATAATCGTTTGCCATTCTTTTTAATCTGATTGTTTTATTTCTCTGGACTCTAAATAAGCCGTATCCCAAAACCAAAATAATTGGCATCAAGACATTGCCCCATTTCAACAGAGATCTTGTGCCGTCTTCTAGTTCGTCCAAAGGTCTATACGGAATACCCTTGGTACGCAATTCTATCAAACCAGTATCATCGCTGAGCCAATCAATCGAATTGACCATAAGGCTCAAATTACCAGGATTGACACGTTGTTGTTGCTGACCAGATCCATTGACTGCAAAATCACCGCTTCCGACAGCAATAATCCGCGACTGCCTGCCATCACTGAACTTTTGTGTCAAAACACCCGCAACAGGGATATTAGACAATTGCAAATCGTTTTTTGTCCAACGTTTTTGCACGTTAAAATACTGCGGTGCAGGCATTGTTGCCGCTTTGTCTGAGGTAAACGCCAATGCTTGGAATGACCGAGTCGAGTCCGATGGCGTATAAGACAACGATGACACAAATTGGAACAAAACCGCTTCTAAACCTTTGGTTACAGGATGATCGGAGAATTTTTTGATGAGGGGAAAATACGGAAACTGCATCTGAGAGTTAATCGTAAAATTACCTTGTCTTTGCTGGACATTGATATTTGCCGAACTGGCATCTGCCACAAAATCAGAGTTGATTTTCAGTCCTTTTTTTGAGAGCCAATCAGATACACCAGTATGATGCACCGTACCATATTGCTTTTGGAGATCGCCTTTTACGGCACTCACTGCCAACATAAGGTTACCGCCACCTTTAAGATAAGTGTCAATTTTATCAAAAACCGTCGACTTAATCGTGTCTTGTGGGTTGATCATGATCAATGTTTTCAGATTTTGATCAATTTTAGTCGTTGTACTGTCAATCGTCACTGGCACAACATCGTAGAGAATCGACAATTCGGTATTGATACTTTGGATTTCTTCTAGTTTGGCTTCGCCGTGTCCTTGTACCAACCCAACTTTTGGTTTATTTTTTATCGAGATTTTCTTTATCGCAGTTGTCAGCAAATACTCGACCGCTGCACCCGGTTGGATAATCGGAATCACTTCTTTTTGGTCATTTAATTCTAATGTGATGCCCAAATAAGCCTTCTGTTGCTTGACCTGATCCTTTTCACGAACATTGATCATAACGCCCGCAACGCCCGCTTGTTGTGCTAATTTTTCGGCGTCTTCGTCTTTTTGCGGATCTATTTCTTGGTAGACCACATGCCCTTTTGACAATCGGTTATATTCTGTCAAAAAGTCCAAAAAGTCTTTTTTCACCTTTTCCACATTTGGCGGCAAATCTTTCGAAAAATAAGTTTTAACCGTCACTGTTTCTTCGAGCGACGACAAAATCGTTTCGGTTGCAGGACTCAAAGAATATTGGTCGTCTTCCGTCAAATCCAAACGAAAGAAAAATTGATCAGAAACCAAATTTGCAAAAACCAAAATTCCTAAAACGAGAAATATGCTGATAGATGTATTTTTCATTTTTAATTATGATTAAATTAGTTAGAAGAATGTCTTTTTGCCAAAGCCTGCTCGGTCAAAAACAAACCTAAAACAGTAATTGAGAGAAAATAAACAACATCTTGCGTATCAATCACACCCCGTGCCATCGATTCGAAATGCATCCTCAGGCTAAAGCTAGAAATCAACTGCCCCACAAAGCCTGTAAACTGTGCCCCCAAAAAATCAAAAACAAAATGAATGACAAAACAGATGGTCAATGACATAATAAAAGCCACAATTTGATTGGTCGTCACGCTACTCGAAAAGATACCCACAGCGGTATAAGCCACGCTCATTAACAGCAATGCGAAATATCCACAAATAGTGCCGCCGTTGTCAAGGTTCCCAATATTGGCAATCGTGATGGCGTAGGGAAATGTCGCCACCAATGCGATACAAACAAGGCTCAACGAACCAAGAAATTTCCCAATCACCAAATCTCTATCACTAATCGCTTTGGTCAAAAGCAGTTCCAATGTTCCAGCATTTTTTTCTTCGGCAAACATTTTCATAGTAATAGCAGGAATGAAAAAGAAAAGCGTGATACTTGCAATGCTAAAAAAAGCACGCAGGTTGGCCTGTCCTACCAAAAATATATCACTGCCAAAAAGCCATGTAAATAAACCACTGACAGTCAAGAATATCGTTAAAATGACGTAGGCAATGAGCGAGTCAAAAAACACTTGTAATTCTCGTTTTGCGATAATCAATATAGTATGCATATTATTTAACGGTTACGTTTCTGAAAATATCTTCTAATTTAGTTTCGAGAGGCGTGAGCTCTGTAATCACCCAATTTTGTTTCACACAAAGATTAAACACTTCTCTTGCAATTTTAACATCGGCACTAGGTGTCGCCTCGACACTGTAGATACCAGACTCTTGGTCAAACGCCACGGCCCCAATCATATCAAGAGACTGCAACGCTGTTTTAACATTGTCTGGCGTGCCATCTTCTATTTTGACCTTTACAACTTCGTTGCCTTTCGCTTGGTGGCGAAGCGTCTCGGCACTGCCATCTGCGACAATGTTCCCACGGTTAATAATCATGATTCTATCGCAAGTCGCCTCGACCTCTGGTAGAATATGGGTGCTCAAAATCACCGTTTTCTCTTTTCCAAGATTTCGAATGAGTTTACGAATTTCAATAATTTGATTAGGATCAAGACCCGTCGTAGGCTCATCCAAAATCAAAATAGAAGGGTCATGAATCATGGCTTGTGCCAGCCCAACTCTCTGTCTAAAACCCTTAGAAAGCTCTCCTATTTTTTTGTGCTTTTCGCGATTCAAACCGCAAAGTCCAACCATTTCTTTTGTCCTTTTTGACACCATCGAACGGTCCAGACCTTGTAGGTTTGCTGCAAATTCGAGGTAATCAATGACTGGCATATCCAGATACAAAGGGTTATTTTCTGGAAGGTAGCCAATGTGTTTTTTAATTTCGTGGCCTTCGGTAATCACAGACCGACCATCAATCAAAATATCGCCTTTACCAACACCGATATAACCCGTAATCATTTTCATGGTCGTGGATTTTCCAGCACCATTTGGTCCCAAAAAACCAAGCACTTCACCTGTACGAACCGTAAAACTGATGTTGTTCACCGCTTTTTGTGGGCCGTACATTTTCGTAAGGTTTTCAACTACAATATTCATATGCTAAAAGATTGCTTTCATAATACCTTAATTTAAAAGAAACAGGCAACAAATGAAATGATTTTCATTGTAACAGTCAATCCCAAATCGCTCAAACCCGTTGGTTTTAATATAATTTAACGAATTTAACAGGCTTTAACCTCCTAAAAATGTGATTAATAGATTGGTTTTTTTCGCGTTGGGGCGAATTGGGCGGAGGCGAGCCCGACGCCGCTAGATTTGTGGGGTTTCACAATCACAGTTCTTCGGAGAAAAACTTAAATTCTCGCGAAAATTTCCCCTCTGACAAAAATCATTCCCCAAAATTCAAATTCCAATCTATTCTAGTTTTCTAGCTTTATATCGTTCTTCAATTTCACAGTCCTTATACATGTCTTTTGTATATGTATCTGGGTAGATTATCCAGTTGTTGATATCTCGATTAAATTTTGCTTCTTCAAACATTGCTTCCATGCGTCTTACATTCCGAATCTCCCAGTTGCGGATGTCCCCATTAAAGCCAGAGCCGCGAAACATATATGACATATTGCGAACATTGCTTACATCCCACCTGCTAATATCACCATTAAATGTTGATCCATCAAACATCAATTCCATATCTTCAACATTACTCACATCCCACTCGCTAATATCTATAGTGAATTTATAGAGGCTAAACATAGAAGCCATAGTTACTACATTGCGTACGTCCCAGTTGCTAATATCCCCGTGAAAATCGGCCCCCCGAAACATTTCTTCCATAGATTCGACATTGCTCACGTCCCATTGGCTGATGTCTCCGTTGAATTTTGCCCAAGAAAACATACTGCCCATATTTGTAACATGGCTCACATCCCACTTACTAATATCTCCATTGAAATCTGATTGCGAAAAGAGGCTCCACATATCGGTGATTCGAGAAACATCAATATGATTTAAGTCAGCGTTTTCGCCATTTTTAAATATCTCCATGTTGCATACATTTATGAGTTCTGTCTTGGTTCTTACAATAATAAGTCCTTCATCAGAAGTCTCAAAATCAGGCCTTGTGGGTTTAAATCTTTCTTTTATTGGGCAACCAGAAAAAGCATTCATCATAATTGTAAAACTCGATAAATTCCATTTGCGAATCTTTTTATTAAATAAAGAATTCTCAAACATTTCTTCCATAGTTTGCAGATTTCTCACATCCCACTTGCCGATGTCTTTATTAAAGATCGATCCCTGAAACATTCGATACATATATTTTACATTTGAAACATTCCATTTGCTAATGTCTCCGTTGAATTTTGATTTTTCAAACATCGACTCCATACTTTTAACATTGGATACATCCCACTTGCTGATGTCGTTGTCAAAGATCGATCCCTGAAACATTCGATACATATATTTTACATTTGAAACATTCCATTTGCTAATGTCTCCGTTGAATTTGGTCCCAGAAAAAAGGCCTGTCATGTTTTCTACATTGCCCACATTCCATTTACTAATATCTCCGTTGAATTTTGAGTCTTTAAACATCAAACTCATATATTGAACATTACTTACATCCCATTCGCTGATGTCTCCATTAAAGACAGCTTCCTGAAATACTTCATACATATCTTCGACATTGCTCACGTCCCATTGGCTGATGTCTCCGTTGAATTTGGACCCAGAAAACAGACCTATCATGTTTCTGACATTGCTCACATCCCATTGGCTAATATTTCCGTTGAATTCTGATTCATAAAAAAGGGCCCTCATATCTGTTATTGCAGAAACATCAATATGGTTCAAATCGACATTTGGTCCTTTTTCTTTTATTTCTGATTTGATAAGTTCTTTTAGTTCTTTGGGGTTTCTTACTACAATTATTTTTTCTTTCAGGGTCTCACATTTCGAACTATTTTCACGAAATTTTGCTGTGTTCTCATTTTCCACAATTCCAAAACTCGCAACTTCATTAGCTTTTTTTGATGATTTTTCGGCGGGGGCAATTTCTGTCAGATTTTTGTTTTCTGTTTCGTTGCTATTTCTTGCGGCGTTGGCAAGCAACGGTGCCGAAATTATTCCTGCGACAATCAGCGCATTGATTTTGCTTTTTGCAATCCCTAAAATTTTTTTAGTATTTGTTTCTGACTTTTCTAAGCCAGTAGTATTTTCGCGATTTTTCATTTTGTATAGAAATTTGAAAGTAAAACTATGGACTAAAGTCCATAGTTTTACTTTTTGCGTGTACGCATTCATTGTTTTCAATTTTGTTTTTTGCAACGGCTTTATTCCAAATAGTTGCATCAGTAGAAGACCCCAAAGGATTTTTAGACTCAACAGAAAGAGTTATTAGCAAGTCTTCTTCTCCAGGCAAAGAGTTTTTCGCGACAGCTTCGTTAATAGAATTACCAAAGGCTAAAGTAATAGCGAGAAGAGATGCGGCTTTTGAAATTCAGCCTGTGTGTGTTTCCATTTTTATATAAGGGGTTAAGAAATAATATAAAAAATTAATACACGATTGCTATATTAACTTTTTCTTTTTTGTCAAGAGGCTTTTAAAACTCAAAAACTCCGTAAATATAGAGATAAAAATCGAAAAATTTATTTTTTTTATAAACAAAATTCTCTTAGTCCAACACACCATAAGAATTATTTTTTTTGTATATTTGACTTAGTCAAAAATTAATCAAAACCCATCATTCATTTATTATGCTGCAATCCTACAAATTACCCTTCATTGTTCTTTTATTAGTCGTGTTTTTGAACGCTCAAACGGTCAAAAGCCAAGAGTTGTCTTACAAAAACAATAGTCCCTATGAGCAAAAAATAGACTCTATTTTGTCAAAAATGACATTGAAAGCCAAAATCGGGCAGCTCAATCAATATTCTATCGGAGAAGAAATGACGGGTCCCATCACAGGCAACGACTATGCCGAAAAACGCCAGAATATGCTTAAAAATGGCGAAATTGGCAGTGTTTTGAACTTGGTTGGTGCAGAGAATATCAAAAAAGTGCAGAAAATGGTAATGGATAATTCTCCTAACAAAATTCCTATGGTATTTGCATACGATGTGATCCACGGCTACAAAACCATATTTCCGATTCCTCTGGCAGAATCATGCAGTTGGGATCCCGAGTTGATGACTTTATCAGCGCAAGTCGCCGCAGTAGAGGCTTCGGCATCGGGTTTAAACTGGACTTTTGCCCCCATGGTGGACATATCCTACGATGCACGGTGGGGCCGTGTCATGGAAGGTGCCGGCGAAGACACTTACCTTGGATCAGTCGCCGCCGCCGCAAGGGTCAAGGGTTTTCAAGGCGATGATTTGTCAAAATCCAATACGATTGCGGCAACAGTCAAACATTTTGCAGGTTATGGATTTGCAGAGGCTGGCCGTGATTATAACAATGTCAGCGTAGGCAAAAATAATTTGCAAAACTTTATCTTGCCACCTTTCGAAGCGGGTGTCAAAGCTGGGGCAGCGTCTATCATGAATGCTTTTAATGATATAGATGGCACACCAGCAACGTCTAATCAATATTTACAGAGAGAGATATTAAAAGGCAAATGGGCATTTGACGGTGTGGTCGTGTCGGATTGGGCGTCTATTCAAGAGATCATCGCACATGGTGTTGCCGCTGACAAAAAGGAAGCTGCAAAATTGGCAATCAATGCTGGCAGTGATGTGGATATGGAAGGCGATGTTTATATCACCGCTTTAGAAGCGTTGGTCAAAGAAGGTAAAGTCAAAGAAAGTTATATCGACGATGCTGTTAGACGGGTACTTCGTCTCAAATTTCGCCTTGGGCTTTTTGACGACCCCTACAAATACTGCGATGTTAAACGTGAAAAAAACACTCATTAGAAGCAAAGACCATTTGGAAAAAGCATTATATGCTGCTAAAAAATCCATCGTTTTACTCAAAAATGATCACAATATATTGCCGTTGAAATATAGCGAGAAAATCGCATTTATAGGACCTCTGGTTAAAGACAAAGATGCCGCAATCGGAAGCTGGCGGGCAAAAGCATCCGCCAATACCGCCACCTCGACATGGGAAGGACTGCAAGAAATCCTAAGTGCCAAATACCGAAAAAACATCTCGTATGCCAAAGGATGCGAATTAGTCGTTGGTCAAAACAAATTTATCTATGAAGTCAAAATTAATGAAAATGACAGAAAAGGATTTGAACAAGCCGTGGATCTAGCAAAAAGCGTCGATAAAGTGGTCATGGTAGTCGGCGAACCCGCTTTTTTGTCGGGCGAAGGGCGTAGCCGAACCAATATCAAATTGCCCGGAGTACAACAAGCGCTCATCAAAGCGGTATTAGCCGTCAACAAAAATATCGTATTGGTCACCAAGAGTGGTCGTCCTTTGGATTTGAGCTGGGAGGCAGAAAATGTCCCCGCTATTTTACACGCTTGGCATCTCGGTGACCGAGAGGGGCTTGCCATTGCCGAGACACTTTATGGCATCAACAACCCTAGCGGAAAATTGACCATCTCATTTCCTCGCAATGTCGGACAATTGCCACTTCACTATAACAGAAAAAAAACAGGCAGAGGGGCTCTTAAAAAGAACGAAAAAGACAATCCTATTGTGTTTTGGTCGCACTATATAGATGAGAAAAACACGGCTCTTTTCCCTTTTGGTCATGGATTGAGCTACTCGACATTTACCATTGACAATGTCAAATTAAGCGAAAAATCAATGATGCTGAACCAAACGCTGACCGTTTCTGCTACTGTCAAAAATACGAGCAAAATCGACGGACAAGACATCGTCCAAATGTATATTCAAGATGTTGCTGCCGAAGTCACTAGACCTATTATAGAGCTGAAAGGCTTCCAAAAAATAACTTTAAAAGGTGGGCAGTCCAAAACCATTCAATTCAAAATCACTAAAGAACAACTCTCTTATTATCATCCCAATGGACAATATGGTGCAGATATTGGATCGTTTAAAGTTGGAGTATCCAACACATCGAAAAATTTAAAAATGATAAATTTTGAATTAAAATAATTGTTTTTGTATTAAATAATTGTTTATTTGTGTAATGCGGGCGATTAACGAAAAATGTAACGGTCGGAATAAACTAAGCTAAAGAAGGAAGGATTAACTAAACTTCTTCTCTAAAAAACGGATAGAAAGACATTTTAATTTGCTTTTAGTGCTATTTTTCGTATTATAGACGTGTAATGCCTCAATATTTGAATGATATAAACCAAAAATAAAAAGGTATAAAAAACTTTTATTGAGTAGAAACCGTATTAATATTTTCAGTATGGAAACACAATTTATTACAGATACAGAAGGTCAAAAAAGAAAGGTTATAATAAGTATAGAAGATTACAACCACTTTATTGAATTGCTTGAAGAAGAAAATGATTGCAAACTTTATGATGAAGCAAAAAAAGATGTTGATGAAAAGACCTACACACTTAAAGAAGTCGCAGAAGATATAGGGTAATTTACGTTTTAATCTTGGATATTGGAGATAGAAAAAACATATATTGAAAGACAAAAGCCCATAAAAAATTAAAGCGGCATTAAAAACGCCTCTAACCAAAAACTGATAAGTTGAATTAAATAAATTTTATTAAATGTTTTCAAAAGCGTGTGAATATGGTATTCGAGCAGCAGTTTATGTTGCGATTCAGTCTCTAGAAAAGCAGCGTGCAAGTCTTGTTGATATTTCAAAAAATATTGACAGTCCTAAGGCATTTACTGCAAAGATTCTTCAAGAATTAGTGAGAAAAAAAATCATTACATCTATGCGAGGTCCAAAAGGAGGGTTTCATATTTCGGAAGAAAGAATGAAAATTACCACTCTCGGAAATATCGTAGAATCCATTGATGGCAATGATATTACCGTCAAATGTGGCCTTGGTATCAAGGTTTGCTCATCTGTCAACCCTTGTCCTATCCATCACAAATGGAGTTTGATGAGAAAAGAGCTCATTGATATTATGGAAAAAACGACTATGTATGATATGGCTATAAAAACCCAAAGCGGCGAGTCCTATTTGGCATAAAATCCATTACGGTGTATATAATGTGCCAGAACAACTGTCAGCGCTCGCTCCTGTTACAGAAGACAGGCAATTGACTTGGTCGTGCGCTCTCAAATAAGCCAAAAGGGCAAAAATCATCGCTTCTTTATAGTTTATGTCCAAATTACTTGGCTTAATAAGTGTGATGTTTTCACTCAATAGCTTTTTTAAATTCTTTAATAATACGGGATTTAACATACCACCTCCTGTCCCAAAAACAGACATTTCTTTTGTCCTAAAATGTTCTTTTTTAATGGTATTTAGTGATTTTGCCATTTGATAAGCAGCATGATATGTGACTGTTGCCATGAGATCTGCATGCGCTCCTTTTGATGCGTCCAAAAGAGGAATCACCGCCTCGTTGAGCATCTCTACACCAGTGGATTTTGAGCCAGATAGTGTAAAAAAAGACAGCTTGTTCAGGTTATCCAAAAGATCTGGAATTACCTGCCCTTTTTTGGCAATATCTCCATCTCTATCAATGTCTAGATTGATTTTTCGTGCCAAATAATTCATCATTAAATTGGCTAATCCTATATCATAAGCAATGCGTTGATTATCCTTTTCATAAGACAAATTTGAGACACCGCCGATATTGAGACAAACATCATATTGACCAAACAACAAAGTATCGCCAATTGGAACAAATGGAGCACCTTGCCCACCCAAAATCATGTCTTTTTGCCGAAAATTCCCCACCACAGGCATCATTGTTTTGGTTGCAACAATCTGTGGATCACCGATTTGCAAAGTCCATTGTTCACTAGGATAATGAAAAACAGTATGTCCAGAAAACCCGACTAAATTAGGTTTTTGGCAGTTCCATTCTGCCAATGTTGTTTCGATTGTTTTGGCAGCCCAGACACCATAGCTTTTATGAAGCCGTCTCAAATCAAGACCCGAAAGGTTAACCGCATTTGATAACCTGTGTCTTCCTTTAACAGTATAAGGAACGGTTTTTGCTTGTTTGATTGTATACTGCCACTCAGTATTTTTTTTCGAAAAAGAAACCAGAACAAGGTCTAAACCATCCAAAGAAGTACCCGACATTAATCCTAAAACTTCCATTATTTTTGTTTTTCTTTTTGTATATCTTCGTCCAAACTATTCCAATCATCAAAATTCAATTCTTCTTGCTCCTCAAAATCCTCTTTTTGAGCAATCAGCCCCCCAGTCATAATGAAGTTTGACATTAAAATGACAATTAACAAAATCGTTGGTTGAAATAAATCAGACTGAAGATTAATCGGAATAGAAAAAAACAAAAGAACCGTAATCAAGCCTCGAGGTGCCACCCAAAGCTGTGGTAAAATACTTTTAGGAAGGCAGATTTTAAGAAGTAAAAAGCGCAATATATATATGATAGCCAAAAGCCCCGCTGAAATAAGTAAAGCCCTTGGATTTAAAATGCCGTCAAAATTTAATGTAATACCGAAAATCACAAAAAAGAATGTTCTAATCACAAAAGCAGTCTCTAGCGTCACCATATGAAATTCTTCTGTGATGGCATCGATTCGTTTAGCATCAATCCATTTTTTGCTAAAACCAACAAAAAACAAATCGTAATTATTGAGAATAAGCCCAAAAATCAAAATAATCAACAGTGAACTCAGATGTGCCTGTTTGGCAACCGCATAAATAAAAATAAGCACCGCTATCAAAAAAAATAATTTGAGTTTGCTTTCTATTCTTTGAAGCAACAATACAAGTACATATCCAACAATAAGTGCTAAAAAAACCGTACCGACAATCGTCAAACCAACTTGTGATATAATGTCAAAAGTCGACGGTTGGTCTTCGGGAACTAATGTTGCTACACTTGCGTTATTTTGACGAAAACCCAAAAGAAAATAGAAAAACATAATCCCTAAAATATCCGAAAAAGTACTCTCATAAATAAGAAACTCTTTTTTGTGTGACAGCAAATGCCCCACGCTTGGAATTATAATTGCACTACTCAAAATAGAAAGAGGGATTGCATAAACTAATGCTCGGCCGTAATTGAGATTAATCGCCTCCATCGAAAATCCCAATTCTCGATTAAAAATGAAACATTGAAACACGACAGCCAAAATCAATGTCGTCAATACAAGTCCCAAAATGCCTGATAATAAAGACCGTACAAAGATGCCTGCTTTTTCTTTTTTTAGCCGTAGATCGAGTGCTGCCTCGAGTACAATCATGATAAGACCTACGATGCCTAAAAGTTCCAGCGTTTTTTGTACATAGGTGTCAAATTCTTCAGTCTCACCAATAAAAAAGTATTTAATTCCAACGCCAGCACCAATTAGCAATAGCACACTTGGGATGTTTGTTTTTTTAGAAACCCAATTAAAAAAATAGGACATAACAATAACCAAAGAAATTGCTATCGCCTGTACATACGCATTTGTAATATCCATATGGTACAAATTAAGTATTTTAATTTTTATTTAAGTAAATTTCGAATAAGTTTTAAAGCGAAGTTTGATTGGATAAACATAAAAATGGCGAAAAACAGTAAATTCGGTACGTTTGGTGGTGTTTTCACACCTTCAATTCTTACAATATTAGGCGTTATCATGTACTTGCGGCTTCCCGTAATTATTGGTCAAGCGGGTTTGGTCTATACGATTGGCATTATTATCATTGCTCATATCATTTCGGCTTCTACAGGATTATCAGTTTCGTCAATTGCAACAGACAAAAAGGTCAAAACTGGCGGCACCTACTATATGATTTCTAGGAGTCTGGGTTTGCCGATTGGTGGTGCTTTGGGACTTGCTCTTTTTGTAGGACTTTCTTTCAGTGTCAGTTTGTACTTAATTGGATTTTCAGAAAGTTTTTTAGCTTATTGGGATATCGAAACAACCAAAAACAATATTCGCATCGCAGGATCTTGTCTTTTGCTTTTCATTACGATAGTCACTTTTATATCAACCAGTTTGGCTATCAAAACGCAATACTTTATCATGGTGGCAATCGTGCTATCGTTGATTTCCATTATATTTGGAAATCATGATTTAGAACCAGCAGAACCAGCAGTTTGGATGCTTAATCCAGATGTTAATATCATGGTGCTTTTCGGGATTTTTTTTCCGGCGGTTACAGGTTTTGAAGCGGGTGTTTCCATGTCAGGCGATTTACAAGATCCCAAAAAATCTATTCCTATTGGTTCTATGATGGCCGTCGGTACGGGTTTTGTGGTTTATATTGCACTTACATTCTTTTTTGCTTATCATGTAGACCGCAATGCACTTGCAACAAATGCCAATATTTTACAAGACATTTCTTGGGACAGTCGATTTGTAGTGGCTGGTATATGGGGAGCAACATTGTCTTCGGCGCTGGGGAGTATTTTGGGAGCACCGCGTATTTTACAAGCAACGGCATTTGATAGAATTACGCCCAAGTTTTTTGCCAAAGGATCTGGAGCTACTAACGAGCCTCGCAATGCACTTTTGATCACTTTTTTGATTGCCGAAGCTGGCATATTAGTTGGCGAACTTGATGCAATTGCCCGTGTTGTGTCTATATTTTTCATTACAACTTATGGGTTTCTTAATCTCTCTGCGGCGTTTGAAAAGTGGACGTCGACGGATTTCCGTCCCGAGTTCAAAGTATCGGGATGGATATCAGTCATCGGCGCGTTGTCTTGTATGATTGTAATGATACAATTAGATATTGTATTTATGTTTATTGCCATCTCTCTTTTGGGTTTGTTGTTTTTGTTTCTCAAAAAAAGAGAGTTGGCACTAGATTCTGGAGATGCATGGTCGGGCGTCTGGGCGTCTCTTGTAAAAAAAGGTGTACACTATTTAAAAAAAGAAAAAATCCATGATCGAAATTGGCGACCAAATGTGATTGTTTTTAGCAAACAGGACCAACAACGGTCTGCTTTAAAATCTATCGGCATTGCCATTTCAAAAAAAATGGGCATTATGACAGATTTTAACATCGTGGTGTCTACCCAAAAGATACTGCCTTGTAACACCTCTGATGTACACGAGGAAAAACAGGGGATTAGCTATTTTACCAATACCCACTACGCACATAGTTATTATGATGGTTTGGAAGAGGTTGTGCGTGCGTATGGATTCTCTGGTCTCGAGCCCAATACAATATTGATGGGCTGGCCTTCTAGTAACAAAAAAAGACAAGATTTTTTGCATTTTGTTCAAGTTGCTCAAAACAACCACCTTAATCTTATATTTAACAGATATGATCTTGTCAAAAAATACAAAAATCACAAAACCATCGACTTTTGGTGGCAGCATAACAGCAAAGATTTTCTTTTTGCTACACACCTTTTAAAACATATTGCAAAATCGGATGAGTGGCTGCATGCAAAAATTCGTATTTTGATTATTAACCCACTTAATATAAATCAAACAGAGATTTACAGGCGGGTCAATAGTGTCATAGAGGACCTTCGAATTACCGCCGTAGTAAAAATCATTAATAATGAAATTGACCAAGCTTCGGCCAAAACTATTTTTTCGCAATGGAGTGCCGAGACGGATCTTAATATCATCGCCATCAATGATATTAATCACTTTGAGAGAATCGAAACCGATATCGAACTTATTGGGTCTTGTCTTTTGATTCATGCCTCGGCGAATTTCGAGAAGATCGAAACGCTAGAAAAGAAACTCATCGCACAATCATCGTTAGAGTCTGTTAATGATGACAATACAACCGTTTTACCTCCTCTTGTTGACACACCTTATGCTCTGGTCAATGCTGATTTGAAAAAAATAGACACCCATTCAAAAAACGTCATTCCGAGGGTTTACGAAAAGTTATTTCAGCCAGCTTTGTTACCAAAAGAGCCTTTGGTTGTGTTTTTCAAAGAGCATATTGACTTTGTGATAGAGTCCGTCCATAATATCAAAAAACTTGATGCTACTATCAAAAAGAAACGCGCCCTTGACAAACTCGAAAATGATACTTTCTTTAAAATTATCGATCTTTTAAAATCTCAACTTACCAATTCTCATTTGCCAAAAATGAAAATGCTACTACAGGATGCTTTGACTTGGTATTTTAGTCAACTGGAACATGACTATAAACGTTTTCCCAAACATTTGAAAGTAGAATATGAAAAAGATGCCTTAAATGTGAATCCAAACGATCATAAGGCACTCATAAAGAAAAAACAAAAAATGAAGTTTTGGGCGGGACTTTTTCGCAAAAAACCAAGTCAAAATATTCGATATAGAGACATTGCTCGGGTCTTTTTATATGACAATCGATTGGTATTCTTAAGAGAGTTTTTAAAACAATTCATCCTCGAAGAAGAAAAATTTTATGCCCAGATTGGTCAATTTGTCAAGGAATTTGCCAATGAATTTGACTATATCAATACAAAATTGGCCAACAAAGACGATGATTGTTGCGACACAGATCGGCTCGAAAAACTCAAAAAAGACATCGATTTGTTTTATCAATCAATCTCAAATTTTCAAGATGTTTATTTTGGTCGATTGAAATTTGAATTTCGACTTAACCTTAACAAAATGGGCACCTTGCTTCTTGATCCTGATGTCGAAGATATCGTCAAAAAACAAAGGAAAAAGAAAGCCAATCTGACAGAAACACAAAATAAAATATTTGAAATAGCAGAGCAATTTGACCAAAAAATTGGCAGTATTATCCAACTTACAGAGGTCGAATCTATTATCCGCACTGTCAATAATCGTATCAAAGAACGACACGATTCGTTTGAACTAAAGGCCAAAAACTACTTTTTGAAATATAACGAGACCTTTTTAAAAATTGCCCAGTCTTTGGATACAACAGATACTTTAGAAAAAATCAAGTTGGACTATCCAAACGAAAGTATTCTTCAAGAAACATTCGATAATTATTTGGAAAAAATTGAAAGAGATATTTTGACACTACCGAATCAAGTGAGTTTTATAATTGAAGAGGAAAACGAATCCATCATTACCCTAGAAGCACCATTGGAAGAAATGGGCAAATACTATTATAAATTGAATTTTGAACTATCCGTTATAAGCGCATTTGAAAAACTCCAAGAACATACCAAGCGACATTTTTTCAGTGTAGAAGATTATATTAATTTGTCTCATTTCAACTTGTCCAACAACTTGACTCCAGAAAAAAAAGAAGCCTCTATCCAAAATACAAAAGCACGTATTATGGACGAAGTAAATATTTATCATCAAGAAATTGACGCCTTTTTCGAAGAAATTAAACGGTTGCACAGTGTTTTTCTCTCTCCTTTTGAATCAGACAAGATTATTGCAAGTATAAAAGAATTTACCTCTGGTTTTCATACTTATAAAAGTAAAGTCGTTGTTAGTCGTTTTCGGAATGTGTTGGATCAGTTGCGTACAAAAGTTGAAAAATCCATTGCACGGCTTACTTATTTCAGATCCGAAAGCCTCATTCTTGCCTCTACCATGAAGCGCAATGCAAAAGGCGTGACCAATATCAGTGGTTTATTAGACATAAAAGAAAAACTGAACCCCAAAACAGAGGTTGTCAAAATGTTGCCTCCCTATTATATTTCTTTGTTCAACGGCAAGTCTAATATATCAAGTAATTTTTGGGTCAATCGACCTATTAATGAGTCACAATTTAAAACCGCATACAAGCGTTTCAAAAAAGGATACGAAGGAGGCATTTTGATTCTTGGTGAAAAGAATGCTGGTAAAACTGTTTTTTGCAAGCATATTGCACAATTTCATTTAAAATCAGATCATGTATATCAAATTTTCCCTCCAATCAAAGGCACAACCAACCCAGAAGCATTCAAAGAATTGATAAAAAATGCTTTTGGCAGCCATCAATCACTTGATGTGCTTTTCAAAAATTCTGAAAAATCCATCGTTATAATCATCCACGATTTTGAGCTTTTCTGGGAAAACCACGACAAAGGATACGAAGTTATCAAGCTAGTGGTTGATATGATCGAGCAGTATAGCAAAAATGTGCTGTTTGTTATCAATGCCAACCAGTATGCTTTTAATCTGATTCGAAAAACAATGCCGATTGACCGACAAGTGCTCGATGTTATTACGTTGACCCGTTTTAATGCAGCAGAAATAGAGAACCTGATTACCAAAAGGCATAATTCTAGTGGGTTAACCGTTGGATTTCATAAAGATGAAAATCAGTTGAATGTTATGCAGCGAGCGTGGTTGTTCAACGGGCATTATGGCTTGAGCGATGGAAATCCTGGTACCGCATTGACTGGCTGGCTGGCAAATATCAAGAAAGTATCTCAGGAGCATTTGACTATTTCTAGCCCAGAAAAAATCAATACCGATAGTTTCAAAACATTATCGCAAGAGTGGCTCAATGTTTTGGTTCAATTTATCTATCACAAACGAATGTCTTATAACAAACTACAGAACGTTTCGTCTATGTCATTGGACGAGGTCAAAAAAGCGATATGGGGGCTTCAACGTGCGGGAATTTTAGAAAAAAGAGCGCAAGGTGTCTATCAAGTTGACCCTGCCATCACCTCTTCCTTGATTAAGTTTCTAGAGTCTCGGATGTTTCTGTAGAACAGTTTTGCTCTTGTGGCAAGTCGCAAACTCTATTGTACCCAAACCACCGATGGCGGCGCTGTGCTATATAATCATAGCCATAATCAGTCATTATAATGGGTAAAAAAGAAAATATCCCCACCAAACGATAGGGATATTTCAAAAAACGTGTCAGTCGAAAAACAGCTCTTGATTTTATAAAACATTGATTTTCAAAAATCAAAACCAAACTGTCAGTTTCTGACGGTACTTTGTATTTTATTAAAAGGCTTGCTGCTTTTTTACTTCCTATTGTATAAAACTGACAATCAATCTGTTTGAGCGTATTTTTTGTAATAAATCGTACAGTACGAGAACACAAACGACAAGAGCCATCATACAAAACAATAGGCTGCACCGATTTAGAGCAACTTGATTGGGAACTCACAAACCGTTTCGTTCCATCCCATTTTCAAATGAACCATTCCTTTTGATTTTTCATACAATGCAATAGAAAAGTCTTCGATCTTTTTATTTGATTTCTGCACTTTTCCTTTGACAGACGTAATATCGTGACTGCGATTAAGGGTATAAACACCCCAAAGGTCAAGGTCAGAATTTAACGTCAATTCCCACTCTTTTTCGGAAGGTGTGACATACATAGTATAGCGTCCAGCTTTTACTTTTTTACCACCAATTTCTACATCAGTATAAAAAAAGATTTCTGTAGCCTCGTTAGCACCTGTCCTCCAGGGCTTATTATATTCGACCAACTTACCAAAAATCTTTCTGCCTTTTACTTTTGGTCTTGAGTATAAAACCCGAATTTTGGGCTCTACTGACTTTTGGTGAGTAGCGTCAGAAGGGAAATAAGCAGCATCCATCTCACTTTTATCAACTTTTGCAAAGTCTTGAGCTGTACTGTCAAACGACACCATTGTGACAAAAACAATGGCAGATAATAGAATTAATTTTTTCATTTTAATAATAAGTTTATGTATAATTTAAAATAATTTCTTTCAAATATAAAAGATAAACCATCCATTTAATGCATTCTTTAAAATAATTTAAGTTAAATCTTTGTGCATTGCACATTATTCAAATACACATTTAAAAAAAAAATGAATCTCCTAAATGGAAATTCATCTTTTATTTTATTGTGCAGACAAAAAGCAACTACCTTTTGTAATATGCTACTATAGATGCTTTTGCAATCTCATTGGAATGAAGATAAAAGCCTACTAATGCTGGATTTGCATCTTGTTTGAGATCCAATTTTTTTGCTTTAAGTGCGTGCACGGTAATAACGTACCGATGATCGCCATCTCCTTTTGGTGGGCACGCGCCTCCAAAGCCTACTTTTCCAAAATCTGTTTTGCTTTGGATTGCTCCTTTTGGCATCAGTTGCATCGATACATTGCCAGCGTTTGACTTCAATTCTCGTGTATTTGCTGGGAGATTGAATACAACCCAATGCCACCAGCCGCTTCCAGTTGGCGCATCAGGGTCATACATTGTAACGGCAAAGCTTTTGGTGCCTTCGGGAGGATTTTCCCACTGTAATTGAGGTGATTTGTTTTTTCCAGAGCACCCAAATCCATTGAAAACCTGATTTTCGGTGATTTGACCACCTATATCATTGCTTTTCAGTGTAAACGTTTGACCATAGGCATAATTAAAACATACACCAAGACATAAAATAATAATTGATTTTTTCATAATTGTATTTTTGATACAAAATTACTTTTTTCATAATTAATAAAAAGGTTTAAAAGTGTTCCTAAAAGTTCATTTTTTCACAAATTGCCTCGCAGACATGCCAAAATGTTCTTTATGGGCTTTTGCAAAACCTGACAATGTTTTATAACCTAACTTGTCAAAAAAAGTAGTCGGTTTTTCTCCTTTTTCCAGCAAAAATTGAATCATCTCCATTCGCCTTTTGCGGATATATTTTTGTGGAGATGCTTTATAATACATATAAAAATGTCTTTTAAAGGTCGACAAACTCATATTGCACAAAAATGCCAATTCTTCTAATTTGAGACCAGCGTTCAGATTGCTTTCTATTAGATGTTTAAATTTCACTTCATTGTTCTGGCTTTCTTTGGATAACAAAGCGGTCATTTTTTCAGGATTATTTTTTAGCAAATAAAGCATTATTTCGTCAAACTTTATTTGTAATAATTCTGGCGTTGATTGTTGGCTATTTATCAAATTACCAAGAGATTGTCTAAAATTATTGCTATAATCATCATAGGAAAAAACAAGTATCTCACGTAGGTTTTTAACTATCGGTTTTTGGATTAATTTTTTGTATTTCAATTTGAACTCGTCTAGCATTTTATTGCTAAACAAAAAAAGAATGCTACTATAATCTTGATTTTTTTGCTTTAGTTTTTCGGTCATTAAACAGTTAGGAGAGGTAATCAATGCAAATTGACCTGTTGATATTTTAACGGGATTTTGAGCATGGTATATCTCTTTGTAACCGTTGACCAAAAAACTTAATACATTATATGTAAAAGTGATTTGATTTTTTGTAGTATCCTCACTATTAATATAGTGTACTAACTCAAAATCTGTAGACAATGCTGTATTTGGCGAAAAAAGACGACTACTAGAATTTACAATCGGCATTCTGGAACAGTCTTTCAAAAAAGCTATTTAGTATTTAAATAAGGCCTTGTATTTCTTTCAATGCAGCGTCAGAAAGAGGTTTGGTCACGAATTTTACAACGTGGTCATTGCCCATCATTTTATCAATATCCTTTTTGTTATCTGAAGAAGACAGGATGACAACTTTTGTATAATTGCGCACAGTTTCGTTGAATTTTTCAAATTCGAGCAAAAAGATAAACCCATCGACAATAGGCATATTGATGTCAAGAAAAATTAATTGCGGCAATCTATCAACATTATTTTCATTTTGTTTGATATACTCTAGGGCGTTTTTACCAGATATTTGAACAACCGCCTCCTTAGAAAATTTTGTAATTTCAATAATGCGCTTAGAGATAAAATTATCTGTATCATTATCATCTACAAGCATGACTAAATTTAATACCGTATCTTGACTCATTAATTTACCGATTTTAATCTGTAATAAAATTCTTTATCTCGTAAAAATAAGATTTTATCATAAACCATTTTAATTTTATTGAAAATAATACACGTTCATGTAATGAAATAAGTCATTATTACATTTTTAATGCGACAAGACCCATAATTTTTCTCCTATTCTTAGTTTTGTATCACTTTTTTTATTGATTTGCATGAGTTCTTTCAGCGAAATATTGAATTTTTTGCAAATTCCGTAGAGTGTATCTCCAGAAGTCACAATATATTTTTTCCGTTCTGATGTAGACTCTTTTTGCTTTTCTGCTGTTTGATTGTTTAAGGGCTTTCTCTTTGATTTTTGATCTATTTCGATTATTTGAAACCCATCTTCTTCTTTTTCCTTGATCGATGATGACGGCACTTTTTTCTTTTTCGAAGATGCCATTGCTGCGCTTTTTAAGCGAGCCAAACGGGTTTGAGACAAGACAGGCGCTTTTTTAGCTGGTTTTTTAGTTGGTTTTTTAATCGTCACTTTTTTGATAGGCAAAGGCTTAGGCTCTTTTAGCGAAATAAACTCTACATCGATTGATTTTGGTCGTTTTCGACGTAGCCACAAGACTCTTCCTGGTGCAAGTTCTTCTTTTTTGAACATCCTGTTTTTCTTTCGAAGTGCTTTTTTGGTACACCCAAATTTTTGTGCAACATCCCATAAAGTCTCACCCTCTTTCGATACATAATACTTAATATCGGCTTTCTTTTTTTTCTTTTCAAAATAATAAGGCTTCTCTGGTTTCATCAATGATTTTCGAGATAGATCATTGAAATAGAGGAATTTCATTAAAGAAATATTACCCAACAAAGCCATCGATTTTGAGGTCGAATACTCATTAGAGACGAGTCCCTTGAGACCATTAATTGTATAAGAAGTCCGGTCTATTTCTTGTTTGACTTTGGGATAGTCAATACCTGCAGACAAAAGATCTGCATTTCTAGTAGGGCGACTACTCAAATGATGTTTTTTATCGGCGAATTGTTGACCTCTCACTTCTTTATGAGAAATTGTACTCAAATTCGCATTATAAATAGGATAAATCACTTTTTCTCCATTAAGGCTAAAAAAAGAAGATTGTATCCAACGGTTATATAATTTCAATGTATCTACTTCTATATCAAGTGTTTTTGACAAGTTTCGGAATGTTTTTTCACCGTTAATTTTGTAAGTTCTCAGCGGATTATAGTCTGCACCATATTTTTCTATTGCATATTGAAATGCAACTTTATGAGCGAGATATTTTTTTACATACCAATAGGTATTAGGTGTAATATGAACCGTTTTTTGCCCAAATTCTTTTTTCTTCATTTCCCGATATGTGGCACCAGGTCCTTTTTGATAGGCTTTGAGTGCAAGAATCCAATTATCAAAATACCGTTTATTATTTTTGATGATGTACTTAGCAGCACCTGATGTAGAAGAATAGATGTTTTTTCGATGGTCAACTTTTCTGTTAATGACAATGCCAACTTCTTTTGCCGCAGGCTCTTTGAATTGCCAAAATCCAATGGCGTTACTTTTTGATACAGCATCTGGAATTAACGCACTTTCTTGTAAAGACAAATATTTGAAATCATTGGGAAGCCCTTCCTCTCTAAAAGTGTTTTCAATAATGGGAAAGTATTGTAAGGCACGTCTCACCTTGATTTTGACATAACGTGGATTTTCTAATAATCGATCCACATCTTTTTGAATTTCAATTTTTGCTGCACGATTGATTTTTAACTTTTGATTTCCAAAAGTCATTTGAGAGGGCACCTCTTGTGACAATCCGTCAAGACCGCTCAAAAAAAATAAAAATTGAATCGTTATGATAAAAATAAGCTTCTTTGTCATGTGTTGTTAGTTTTGTGTTGCACAATCATAAATCCATCCGAAAAAGGCAATAGTAGTGTGTCCAATTGGGGATGATGCCTCATCATTTGGTTAAAAAAATGCAATGCTTTTGTGTCATTGTCCATTTTTTCAACCTCTAAATTATAAACTTTTCCGTTCCATAGCGCATTATCGGCAACCAAAATACCGCCTTTTTTCAAAAGAGGGAAAGAGAGATCAAAATAATTTTGATACGCTTTTTTTTCTGCATCAATAAAAATAATATCGTATTGATTGTTAAACGACGGCAACACATCCTCGGCATCACCAATATACAAGTTAATTTGTTGAGCAAAAGGTGATTGGGCAAAATTACCAATGATTTTGTCCTTCAACTCATCGTTTTTTTCTAAAGTATCAATAGTGCCGTTTTCTGCAAGACCTTCTGCAAGACAAAGCGTTGCATAGCCTGTAAAAGTACCAATTTCTAAAATTTTTTTAGGTCTTTTAAGTTTTGACAAAAAACTCAAAAACCGTCCACCGATCGGATCAGATAACATATGACCATATAACACATTAAGGTGAGAGTCCCTCTCGATATCATTGAGATATTTTGGTGAAGAACTAGAAAATTCCACACAATAACGATTTTGTGTTTTATGACCGTATTTCATTGAATGTTTTGTAATTTCGCATGGTTACTTTTCGAAATATCGATAACGACATCCACAAATTTACAAAAATAGGTTGACATGAGTGAGTTCGAGCAATTTGAATTGCCCAATAATATCCGTGTTGTGATGCAACATATGTCGCATACTCAGCTGATTCATTGTGGTTATATATTAGATATTGGTAGCCTCGACGAAATTGATGAAGAGTTAGGCATTGCGCATTTTTGGGAGCATATGGCGTTCAAAGGAACCCGTAAAAGAAAAGCCTTTCATATTATCAATCGGCTAGAATCTCTTGGTGGCGAGCTGAATGCCTATACAACCAAAGAGAAAATTTGTTTTTATGCTGCGGTACTCAAAGATTTTACCAATACAGCCATCGAATTACTAACTGATATCACATTTAACAGCACTTTTCCACAACCACAAATCGAGAAAGAGCGAAATGTCATTTTAGAAGAAATGGCCATGTACCGCAACACGCCCGAGGATGCAATTTTGGATCATTTTGACGAAGTTGTATTCAAAGGGCATCGACTAGGAAGTAATATTTTGGGCACAGAAAAGACCGTAAAAACATTCAATCAAAACTCATTCGAATCATTTGTGTCAAATCATTTGGATTCATCTCGTCTTGTTTTTTCCATCGTTGGTAATTTTGATGTTAAAAAAACAAAACGATTTATTCAAGACAATATTGGTACACTGCCTGATTTTTCTAAACCGAGCAAGCGAATCCCCTATGATTTGTCGACTTATGCCCCCCAAACGCTCCTAGTCGATAGATCTGACGAGCAAGCTCAGGTGATTATTGGTCGGCCGTCTTATGGGTTGTTTCATGACAAAAAAGTGTCCTTCTTTTTGCTTAATAATATTTTGGGTGGTCCGTCTCTCAACTCTCGTCTCAATTTATTTTTGAGAGAAAAATACGGTCTTGTGTATCAAATTTATAGCAGTTACTCGCCTTATAAAGAAGTTGGGCTTTTTACAATTGGATTTGGTACACACAAAAATCAGGTAGACCGCGTGATCAATTTGACTTTTAAAATGATGCAGACATTCAAAGATAAACCTTTGGGAGTCAATCAGCTAAAAAGTGCAAAACAGCAATTAAAAGGGCAATTGGCAATGGCAGAAGAAAACAATAATTCGTTAATGCTCACATATGGCAAATCACTTCTTGATCGAGATAAAATTGGCTCATTGACCGATTTGTTTCATGAAATAGACCGTGTTACAAGTGGTGATTTGCAGGATTTGGCACATGAAATGTTCGAAAAAGACCAAATGAGCGTGTTAACTTATCTTTGACCCATTTGTAAAATTAGATCTACATTTTTTGAAAAATTAGGAAACCCCCAGACTAAAACCCGTTTCAATCTTCTTTCCTTTTGTTGAAAAACAACAATATTTTTTTCAAAATACCATCTTCATCAAGATAAGGATAATACATCGAATTGATTTTTGTTATAGAAAAATCTTTGGCAATCCAGTTTTCTTGGATAGATATGGGATTGCCTTTTTTCATATTATTCCAAAAATCAATATAATTTTGAGAGTTTTTATAGTCTTTTTTCAACAACACAGTATGATTTTTTCCAATGAGTTCTTGTGCGTGATAACCTAAAATAGACTCAAACTCTTCATTGATTTTGGTAAAAGTCCCATCTCCATCATATTCGACTCTAGCAAAAAGAAAATCAATCGCTTCCATAAAATTATGGTGCTCTTCAAGCTGTCGGAATAACTCATCTTTTGTATTGGAAAGCGTGTCTTCGGTGAGCATCAAGTCTTCCTGAATTTTGTTGATTTTGGCTTTGATGGAATGATATTCCTGGACGAGTTTTTTGTTTTTTTGGTTATTAATCACGTTAGAAAGCGTCGATCCAATAATAATCGCAATCTGATCAGCAAACTCACGAATGGTAGGAGAAAAAGGCTCAAAAGATGCGATTTCGATCACGCCAAACACGTCTTTGCGGAGAGCGAGTGGCACGATGAGGATTGATGTTGGTTTTGCTTGACCAGCTCCAGATTTTATTTCCAAATAATCTGATGGCAAATCTGTAATATAAATTGATTCGTTTTCTCGCCAAGCTTGCCCAATCAACCCATCTCCTTTATAATAAATGGCTTCTCGTTTTTTGTGTCGGTCGTAAGCATAACACGAAATCAACTGCATGGCAGGTAACTTTTTATCAACATCTTCTGATAATATAAAAAAATTACCCACTCTACCATCTAAAGATAAAACAATCTGGCGTATCAAATCATCACAAAGCGCCTGAAGATCACTGTTTTGAAGTCGCAAAATTTCTTCAAAAACACGAATCGTTTCATTCGTCCAATCGCGGGCTTGTTTTTCTGCGGATATTTTCAATAGGTTTTGTTTCATCGAAACAAGCGATTTTCCCAGCTTGTCGTCTTCCCCTTGTGCCTCAAACTCATAATTATAATTGCCTTGACCGACAGCTTCGGTGAACTCTATCGTCTTTTTCAAACGTTTGATATACAAAGAGATTGTGTCGACAATATTTCCAAATTCCCCTCTCCCAAATTGATATTTAATATAATCAGGCAACTTACCACTTGTTATTTTGGAAATAAGATCCATGATATAATTAAACGGCTGATTGATAGTGCGATTGACATAGTGCATTGCAAAAAAAGACGCCAGAAGAATCAACAAAAAACTAATCGTAAGAATATAACGTTGCAGATGAATCGCAGAAAACAATTCTTTAAAAACCTTGTCATTGTTTTGGTCTATTTTTTGAGAAATAATCTCTATTTTTTTCGTGATGGTCTCGTTCTGTAATAAAATAAAAAATTGATAATTAGTTTTGATCTCATTTTTTTTATCCGAAGAAACTTGATTTTTGTAATCAACCAGAGGTGTCCAATAATCATTCCGTTGAATTTCAAATAACTCGTCAATATCTTTGATCATACGTACAATATCGACTTTAATATTTTCAAAATCAACATTTTCTACATACTCCAAGACCTTCGATTTTTGAGTTGGCCAAGTGTATCGATAACGCTCTACGACGTCATTATATGATTTTTCGGAAAAATCGAACATCACCAAATGCAACAAATCATTGTTTTGATCTATTAAAATTTTTTGAAGATGATCAAATTCACGTTTAAACTGAATCCCTTGGTCGTATGTTTTCTGCAACAGCTTTTCGCCCCGAAACGAGTAGAACAATATAAAAAAGTAAACAAGACTGACTCCTCCCAAGATAGAGAAAAAAAACAGTATTATTTTTTTTGTAATATTTGATTTTTCTGTCAATTGCATATCAAAAAACCAATATAGTCAACCTATGTGTACAAGACAAATCTACACAAATTGACCAAATAAATCATTCATTAGACTCTCCTTCGCCCAATTCGTCTTTTAGGGGGAAAATAATAGAAAGTGCAATACTCAAAAAAATCATGCTAAATACAATCATAAACGAGAGAAAGTGATTTGATGTAAAAAGATGATTAATTGGTTTCAAAATAGGTAAATATTCTTGTATAGGACTATCTATCAGCATTTTAACACCAATGAATATTAAAACAAAAGAAAGCCCTTTTTGCAGAAGATAAAATTTGTCCAAAATACCATCCAATAAAAAGAACATGGCTCTAAGACCAAGCACCGCAAAAATATTACTTGTATACAAAATAAATTTGTCTGTCGTAATGCCAAATGCCGCAGGAATCGAATCTACGGCAAAGATGAGATCAGTCGTTTCAATCAACACAAGTACCAAGAAAATAGGTGTAAACAACAATTCCCCATTCTCTCGAACAAAAAACTTACCGCCAAAATCACTACTTGATAAATTGAGATGTTTGCGACATAGTTTTACGACACGGCTATCTTCTGGATTAAAGTCATCATCATCACCCTGAAAAAACAACTTGAGACCACTATAAAGCAGAACAGCACCAAAAATATACAGCACAAAATGCCATTTAGACACAATCTCTGCACCCAAAAAGATAAATGCTCCACGGAAAACCAACGCTCCTAAAATCCCCCAAAACAATATTTTGTGGTAGTATTCTTCTTTTACACGAAAGTATTTTAATATTAAAATAATGACAAAAATATTGTCTACCGAAAGCGCCTTTTCGGTGGAATAGGCTGTAAAGTATTCCCACATTTTACCAGAAGACGATGCTTCTGGCAAATAATATCTTATTATAAACCCAAAAACAACAGATACAGAAATCCAAAAAAGCGTTTGATAAAGCGCACTCTCTGTTGAGATTATTTTTGCTTTTCTATTTAATAGACCTAAATCTATTATTAAAAACACAACAATTATAAATCCGAAGACAATAAAAAGAGCACTTTCAACATTATCTACACTAGTCGCCAATATGGTTATTTTATTATTTTAAAAACTATTGACCTCAAAGGTAACACTTTCCACATAGTTTAAAAGAAGAATCTACACTCATTGTCAATAAAATGTAATAAAAACAGAAAGAGTGCATTAAAGACAATACTGTATACCTGATTTTATTTTAAAAGATCTTGCAAAATCTGAGGCAAGGTATAATTTTCTTCACCTAAATCTAACGGATAGGGAATCAAACTCACCAAAAAAATAATAATTGCCAATATGGCGACACTTTTCCTGCCAATGGACACAGGCTCTTCTACAATTGCGGGAGGATGATAAACACCCAAAAAACGCCCCAAAATCAAGCAAAATAAAAGCCATCCATGATAACCGCTAATGCCAAAGAAAAAAACAGATAGTATAAATTGACCAGCAAAGATAAAAACCGCAATCAGCCATTTTGTAATATTTCTATGCTGAAAACGTGAAAACAAAAACCGCAAAAAGGAAATATAAATACCGGCACTTATGACAAAAAAAGGCAACTCAGCACCGTCATTATACCTAAAAAGACCCAAACCTGAAAAAAATACAAAAATCACCAACATGACCTCTGATATATAATTATGATATTTTAGTTTGATTAAGGCATAAATAACATGACCGCCGTCAAGCTGTCCAATAGGAAGAAGATTAAGCGCCGTAAAAAGCAAAGCAAAAAAGCCCGCCAGAATCCAAGGATTATGATAAAGCTCGTAATCGGGTAAAAGCCTAGACTGATCGGCAACATAATGTTCAAAAAACAACATAATCGCATTTTTTCCCATCCGCATAATGGGTGTATCATGTAATATAACAACAGAGTCCGATGCAAAATCCCAACTTTTACCGACTTTGCTTAAATATTGTGCTTTATGCAACACAATATCTTCTTTAAAAAAGACTTCATCCCAATTATCCCCAACATATTGATATTCGGGATGAATCTTATAAATATCAGATTTGGGAGGCAAATGCGTATAACCATAACTCAAAATCACAATCGCAACAACAAAACCACACAGAGGACCAGCAACACCAATATCGAAAAACACTTTTCTTGATAACACCCGACTTTTGAGCTGAATAATAGCACCCATAGTCCCCACACTGGGCGTTCCAAACAAAAAAAAGGGAATATAAAAAGGCAAACTAGACGATACTTTGTGAAATCGAGCCGTAAAATAATGCCCAAACTCATGCGCCGTCGTGAAACCGATAAGCGACAATCCATAAGGAATGCCAACTGATATGACCTCCCAATTGAAATGATCCAAAACATTGAGTCCCAACCGCCATTCTACACCTGCAAAAACAGTCGTAATGGTTGTCGCTAGCAACGATATTCCAAAAATAAAATATTGACGAGGTGTAATACCCAAAATTTATATCTGTTTTGGTGCGCGTTTGATAATTTGATAAACTGAATACCTATTTCCTTTTATACTTTAGAGAGTGCAATGTATTCAAAAAAGCTGGATTTTTATCAATGCAATATGGTTGATATATTTTGAAAAAGCCTTTTAAAATAATGTTGTAACTTTGAATTGTATGTGAGCTTACAATAATTCTTGGTTCACAATAATAGAATCAGGTAAAGTTGTTATAGTAGGAATAGGCTTATTGGCATCTAGAATTTTTGTACTACTCTTTTTTAATTTAAAACGTTCTCTATAAAGATGAACTTGTTAGTTTTTCATCTAAAACTATTTGAAATCTGTTTCTTACTACTTCAATATGTTTTGCAAAAAAATGACTATCGACTTTACTTTCTTGTTTTTGGTATTTGGCTGCGATTTCTCTTAATGTATGTGCGACAATTCTGCTCATGCTTGACCGATTTAAAAACAATAGCAAGGTGTTTTATTTTTCAGCTGTTTTGCATTTTTGAAAAGAACAACTAGTAGACAATACGTGTGGCTTTGACAAAACGCTTGTTCCAATATTTTGAACCAAGCGCATCTTCTCTTACGCCTTTAGAACTAGAGGCGTGAATAAATGTGACTTTTCCATTCGTAACTTTGGATACCATGCCGACGTGTACGATTTTTCGTCCAATCTTTCTTTTGCTAAAAAAAATTAAGTCTCCAGGTAATAGTTTAGAGCGTTTGATGGGTTTTCCGTATTCGCTTTGTGATTTTGATGTACGGGGGATTTTGTAACCTGCTTCTCGCCAAGACAAATACATTAACCCCGAACAATCCAAGCCTCTTTTAGAAAGTCCACCATATTTATAGGGTGTTCCCCAAAAAGATTTGGCGGCAGAAAGTGCTATTTTTATGTCTGGTTTTTTTGTTTTTTTGGACGAACGACAGCCTTCAAAAAGCAACAAACTAAAACACCAAAATAGAAGAATTAGGTATGTTGATTGAAAATGGGTTCTATTTTGCATAATTTACAGCGCGCATTTCACGAATAACAGTTACTTTAATTTGACCTGGATATTGCATATCATGCTCAATTTTTTGAGAGATATCAAATGATAATTTATTGGCATCAGTGTCGGATACTTGTTCAGAGTCAACAATGACCCGCAGTTCTCTACCAGCTTGTATAGCATAACATTTATTGACCCCTTTAAAATCAAGTGCTAAAGATTCGAGGTCTTTGAGGCGTTGTACGTAGCTTTCCATGACTTCGCGTCTTGCACCCGGTCTTGACCCAGATATTGCATCACTGGTTTGGATAATTGGGGAAATAAGAGCGGTCATTTCCATTTCATCGTGGTGTGCACCAATGGCATTACAGACTTCGGGATGTTCTTTGTATTTTTTTGCTAAATCATAACCGATGATTGCGTGGGGTTTTTCGGATTCTTCTACCGATACTTTTCCGATATCATGGAGGAGTCCGGCACGTTTGGCGAGTTTGACATTGAGTCCCAATTCCGCAGCCAAATTACCAGCTATTTTGCAGACTTCTCTGGAATGCTGGAGCAGATTCTGTCCGTAGGACGAACG
Organism: Lottia scabra; assembly: GCA_029955415.1. Classification (NCBI taxonomy): domain Eukaryota; kingdom Metazoa; phylum Mollusca; class Gastropoda; family Lottiidae; genus Lottia; species Lottia scabra. Next base: position 134,767 of record JARJEI010000094.1, read on the forward strand.
GTAGCGCATACGACCAACCATTTTGACAAGCTCGGGATGAAGACCATGAATGCCAAGATCGATGATGGTTCTTTCTCCGATTTCGACTACTTCGTCGTTGATGTTTTTTTGTGTTTTGGCAACGACCTCTTCGATACGAGCTGGGTGTATCCTGCCATCTGTGACCAATCGGTGTAGAGCAAGTCGGGCAATCTCTCGCCTTACAGGGTTAAATCCCGAAATTACAATTGCGTCGGGTGTGTCATCAACGATGATTTCGACACCAGTAGCGGCTTCGAGTGCCCTGATATTCCGCCCTTCTCGTCCGATGATTTTGCCTTTTATATCTTCACTTTCTATATTAAAAATAGAGACACAATTTTCTATAACCTGCTCTGCTGCAGTACGCTGGATTGTGCTTATAACAATTTTTTTGGCTTCTTTGTTGGCAGTGATTCGGGCTTCGTCAACGATTTGTTTGATTTCGGATGAAGCTTTTGTTTTGGCTTCATCATTAAGTGTTTTTTTGAGTTCTTCGATGGCCTCTTCTTTTGTCAAACCCGCAACTTTCTCTAATTTTGATACAGCTTCTTTAATCTGTTTTTCGAGATCTTTTTTTCGTTGTTCTAAAAATTCCAGTTTACCTTCAACGACTTGTTTATCAGAATCTAATTTGTCTTTTTCACTTTCAAATTCCTCTTTTGCTTTATTGAGGGTCTTTTCGATGTTTTTCAACTTCCCTTCATTAGTGATAATTTGTTGTTTTTTTCGATTGGCTTCTGCGTCAAACGAAGATTTCATTTTGATTAACTTTTCTTTTGACTCAAGAATCCGTTCTTTTTTAATGTTTTCACCCTCTTTTTTTGCTTGCTCTATAATTTGGTCAGACTTTTCTTTGGCCTTGTGTTCGTGATTTGTTAATAGTCTATTAAAAAAAAATTTCCCTGCAAGAATGCCGATAACAATCGCACCAATGATTGTACCAACAACAGAAATGATGGGCATTTCTAGTAGCAAAATGTTAAGTAGTTCTTTGTGTATCATGGGTATAATAGTTTATATTATAGCGCCATACATAGTTGATTTACAATGGTTCATTTAGTAATTGATCGAGTGTTTGCATTTGCTGTTCGATGACATTATCGGTATCTTGTACGGTGTTATTAATTTTCAATTTTTCTAGCACGGCGTCAAACGCCACCATAGAAAAAATATCTTGCTCGTCGGTAGTTTGATATTTTGTTCGAAAATCTTGTATTTTGTCATTTAACAGCTTTGCAGCCTGTCGAATATTTTCTTCTTCGGTAGCGTCTACGGACATTTTGTACTCTCGATTTGCAATTTTTATTTTTATAGAAAGTGTACCCATAGCTTACCTAATCGTCCAAATGAACGATACATTGATCCAGTTGTTTTATATACTCATCTAGTATGATTCTCAATTGTTTTGAGTCTTCAGAAGACATATTAACGTTATCTACAATTTTAGTGATTTTATCTTGATTTTTATAATCTTCGAGGGACAAATCTTTTTGGTTGGCATCAATTAATAATTTTGCATTTTCTGCTTTCAAAATATTGATTTGTCGTTTCAAAGCACGTTTTTCATTGACGAGATTTCCTACTTTTTGGGTCAAATCATGAAAAAGATTAAGTAGTCTTTCAGTTGTCATTATTGTCTTATTAATGCGTTCAATTGTTTTTCAAATGTTGATATGAGCTGTTTCATCAGTTTGTCAATTTGTTTGTCGGACAAGGTTTTGTTTTCGTCTTGCAAAATCATTTTGATGGCGTATGCTTTATGCCCTTTTTCCAAACCTTTGCCACGATAGACATCAAATACCTGAATGTCTTTTATCAACCGTTTGTCTATTGATTTTGCAAGGTTTAAAATTTCAATATAAGAAATATTTTCTTTAAGTACCAAAGATAAATCTCTTCTTACTTCAGGAAATTTCGAAACAGGTTTGTACTTTTTCACTTTTTGTTGAGTGTTCAGAAATACATCTTGATTAACCTCGGCATAAAAAACAGGTTGTTTGACACCAAAACGTGTCAATTCATCATCGGACAATGCTGCGATATGGCCAATGGGGTTTTGATTGAAAATAATTTTTAACCCATAGGCAAAAGGATCTTCAAAAATAGGTTCATACGTAATATTGTCAAGGCCCAAATCGTTCAAAAGATGCCTTTCTACCGTTGTTTTCAGTGTATTAAAAGTTGTTGGACGTGTCGGTGCTGCCCAATGCTCTTCGCTTTCGTTGCCTGTTATCCAAAAATTGATTTGACCATCCTCTTTGTAGGCGTCTTTTGTCTTGTTATAAATGCGCCCGAACTCAAAAAATTTCAAGTCTTTTTGACGGTGGTTGATATTGCGTGCAATACTGCTCATTCCAGAAAAAATCATAGATTGTCTCAAAGCACTTAATTCGATGGATGTTGGATTGAGCATTTTGACCTGTTGTTGGTCATCAATCCAATTACTCGATGCAGATAAATTTGGATTTTCTAGCGAATTGGTCATGATTTCGTGCCAACCTGCCGCTGCCAGTTGCATGGTTTTTTCGTATTGCAACTGATTTTTATATGTTTTAGGAAAAGAGGACAAATAGCGCGTACCGAGATGATCCGATATCGGGATATTATTGAACCCATAAATTCGCAAAAGTTCTTCAATCACATCCACATCTCTCGTGACATCTACACGGTAGGTGGGGGATTGCAATACGAGACCGTCGGCATCTCGACTGATCGTTTCAAAATCCAAATTGCGCAAGATGGTCTCGATTGTATCTTGTCCAATATCCTGACCTATCAATGTGTTGATCCGTGCCCACGAGACGTTGATTTTGGTTGGTGCGATGGGTGTTGGATATTGATCGATGACTTGTTCCAAAACAGCCTCGGGACAATCATCAAGAATCAATTCAATCGCCCGCATCAATGTGTCAAAACAACCATTGGGATCTGTACCTCTTTCGAACCGAAATGATGCATCGGTTTTTAAACTGTGTCGGCTAGAAGTCTTTCTGATCAGGTCGGAATTCCAATAGGCAGATTCCAAAAACAGATCAACGGTGCTGTCTTTTACGCCACTTTGATTGCCGCCATATACACCGGCGATGCACAGTCCACGGTTATCGCCGTCTTTGACCATAATATCACGATTGTCTAGCTGAATCGTTTTGTCATCTAGCGTTGTAAATTTCTCATTTTTTTGGGGAAATCCTACTTTGATTTCGTGTTGAGAAATGGCACTCATATCATAGGCGTGAAGTGGAATGCCCATTTCTAACATGACATAATTGGTCACGTCCACTATATTGTTGATGGGCCGCAAACCAATGGATTTAAGCCGATTTTGGAGCCAAGTGGGCGATGGTTTTATGGTTATATTTTTGATAACTGCCCCTGTGAAACGCGGACAAGCCTGTGTGTCTTCTATTGTCAAACGAAGGGGTTTGTCAGATGATTTTTCTTTTGCCAACAATTTTGTTTTTGACAAATCTGGTAATGTCAACGCTCTGTCAAAAAAAGCGCTGAGATCGCGGGCAACACCTATATGCGACATGGCGTCGGTGCGATTGGGTGTCAGGTCTATATTGATGATATGGTCTTGATAAATATCAAAAATATCAACTGCCGGTTGTCCCGGTTTCAAGTTTTGATCTAAAACCATAATGCCGTCGTGCGAGTCTCCCAAACCGACTTCGTCTTGGGCACAAATCATTCCAAAAGATGCTTGACCTCGGATTTTTGACTTTTTGATTTTAAAAGGGTCGCCCGTCGTGGGGTACAAGGTTGTGCCTACTGTGGCGACCAATACTTTTTGCCCAGTTGCAATATTGGGTGCGCCGCATACAATTTGTAGAGGGTCGTTTAGACCAATGTCAACCAACGTGAGATTGAGCCTATCAGCATCTGGGTGCTTCTCGCAGCTAAGAACCTCTCCGACAACAAGGCCTTCAAGATTGCCTTTGATGCTTTCGTAGTGCTCTAGACCACCGACTTCGAGGCCAGTTTGTGTGAGCACGTCGCATATTTTGGTAATATTGTCTTCGATTTTGATATAATCTTGCAACCAGGCTAGTGATATTTTCATATTCTCCTTTTAGAATTAAAACGACTGTAAAGGTAATTTTTTTGAAGATAAATAGGAAGCTTTAGCAAGAAGAGCGTAAAAAACAAGATTCCGTCTTTCTTCAAAAATTAGGATAGATTATTCTGGGTTATTTGGGAGGTATACCACTAAAATCAAAATGCTTTAATCTAGATAAATATTGGTACAAATAGTTTTATCTATTTTTGTGTGAATTTTTGGTTTTATTTTATATATTTATTTGGTTTAATCTTAAAGAGGAACAAGGCAGAGGTAAAATGTCATAGAAAAACGTTAGTTAATAATATAAATATAGAAAATTTTATGGGTATGTTTTATAATGGTGCAAATTGTGATATTTATATTGGGAAAGGTGCTGGAACAAAGCTTTTGAAGGATATAAGAGACGCAAAGAAATCTGTTAGGGTTGTTTCGCCTTATCTATCAGCATTTTTAATTAAAGAATTAATAAGTTTTCAAAAAAAAAACATAGAAATAGAATTGATAACAACTGATAATATCGAAGATTTTTATGGAAGCTACGAGAAAAATATTTATAAATTGATAAATCAAAATAAGGATACAGATGATATTGCAGTTAAAAAACGTAAAAAATGGAAAGCTATTTCTGAAACTTTGACTTATATTGGGTTTGGTCTTTTTTTCATCTTAATTGGGTTAGCTTATTATATGAGAGACATAAAATTAGCTTTTGCTTTAATTCCAATATTAATTATATTTTTAGTCGTCATGTTATATAAAAATAAGATTAAAAATAAACGAATTTACTCATATTCGTATTCCCGATTATTTCCTTTTAAAGTATATATGTCACCTTACAAAAATGAATTAAGCGACACTTTCATTCATAGTAAAATTTATTTGATTGATGATAAAATTGCGTATTTAGGCTCACTAAATTTCACTTCGAAGGGAACAAAAGCTAATCACGAAACAAGAATAAGGACAGAAGATTTAAATGCTATTAAGGAAATAAAAAACGAAATAAAAAAGTTAATGTATCATTCTGATTTACCTGAAAAAGATATTCAACTTTGGGGAAGGCAATTTTATAAAGAACCAATTAATTGAAAATACTATTAATTTATACCGTAAAAATTAATTATTTGTTTTTACTTAGTTTAGAATCTTCGCACATAAAACGATAATGTCTATAAACAAAGACATTAATTAGTTTGTAATATTGTTGAAAGAGATGATGTAAAAGTAAGATTCATGTTAAACATGTTCGAATCTATCAATCATTATCGCAATAAGAAAACACAATTATGAAATTATCACAAGCAAAATCAGCACTAAAAAAATTGGAAACGATAAGTTTTCAACTACCAAATGGCGCATTAGTGCCAAACCATTTTCACGTGACAGAAGTTGGTAAAGTCACAAAGCATTTTATCGATTGTGGCGGAACAGTAAGAAACGAAGAAGTCGTAAATTTCCAACTTTGGAATGCAAATGATTATGACCACAGATTGCATCCCGAAAAGCTATTGAATATCATTGAGCTTTCGGAAAAGGTTTTGAAAATAGCCGATTTAGAAATCGAAGTAGAATATCAAGCAGACACTATTGGGAAATTCGGACTTGATTTTGATGGAAAAAACTTCTTGTTAACCAACAAGCAAACCGATTGTTTAGCAAAAGACAAATGCGGAATTCCAGTCGAAAAGACAAAGGTAAAATTATCAAATTTAAATAATGAACCCTGTTGTTCACCAGATGACAATTGTTGCTAAAGCAAATAAAATATACTCTCTCTCAAAAATTAGGATAGGTTTATAGCTTCGAACCATTACTTTTGTCTTTTGGTAATTTGTCCATTAGATTTACAATTTAAAAAAAGGGAGTATGAAGGCATATTTAGATTTGTTGACCACAATATTGGAAGAAGGCGTTGATAAATCAGACCGCACTGGCACTGGTACCAGAAGTATTTTCGGACATCAAATGCGGTTCAATTTGTCCGAAGGTTTTCCTCTGATTACGACCAAAAAATGCCATTTGCGTTCTATTATCCATGAGCTATTGTGGTTTTTGAAAGGGGACAGCAATATTGGCTATCTAAAAGACAATAAGGTGCGCATTTGGGATGAATGGGCGGATGAAAATGGCGAACTCGGTCCCGTTTATGGCGTTCAATGGCGATCTTGGCCGACAGCCAACGGTCAAAGCGTCGATCAGATTTCGCAAATTATACAACAGATCAAAGAGAATCCAGACTCTAGGCGGCTCATTGTATCGTCTTGGAATGTCTCTTTGATTGACCAAATGGCATTGCCGCCTTGTCATACTTTTTTTCAATTTTATGTAGCGCAGGGCAAGCTGAGCTGCCAGTTGTACCAGCGGTCGGCGGATGTTTTTTTGGGCGTGCCGTTCAATATTGCATCTTATGCCCTGTTGACGATGATGGTAGCACAGGTAACGGGTCTCGAATATGGCGATTTTGTGCATACTTTTGGGGATGCTCATTTGTACAAAAATCATTTTGATCAAGCACAGTTGCAGTTAACGAGAGCGTGTCGGGCACTGCCAAAAATGGAGTTAAATCCTGCCGTCACCAGTTTATTTGATTTTAAATTTGAAGACTTTGACCTCGTTGATTACGATCCCCATCCCCATATCAAAGCAGCTGTTTCGGTGTGATTTTAAATGAAAGACGTATATCGCAATATAAAATTTAAATTTCTGTGCAAAATGAAAAAGGTGGCGTTATTTTCAAAATTTTGGGCTAATGTGTTTTGTTTACTTTTCAAAATACTGCTTTTTAAAACGAATAATATTGCATATTTTTTAATTACAGCACCACAAAATAAATTTTTTTTAATAAATTAAATGAAAAATAAAACTGTTCATAAAAACAGTTATTTTTGTAGGCTTGGCTCGGGCTTATATTTCAAATAATTAGGATAATATGAAAAAACTCTATACTCTATCAAAAGACAACTGTGGTTGCGGTTCTATCTGCCATATCAAAAATAAAGCGAGCCGTCAGATGACTTTGGATGCCATAGAAGCCCTGCAACGCATGACGCATCGTGGCGCCATTGCTGCAGATGGCAAAAGTGGTGATGGTGCAGGATTCTTGTTCAGTATTCCACGTACGTTTATGAACAAAGCCGCCGAAAAGAACGGTATAGAGCTTCCAGATTTATATGCAATTGCAACTATTTTTACAAAAGACACAAAAAATCTTGCTGTTTTTGGAGATTTTTGTCAGGAAAATGACCTTAAAGTAATTTTTACCAGACAAGTTCCCGTTGACGATCAATATTTGGGAAAACAGGCAAAAAGCAGCCAACCCAATATCTATCAGGTTTTTGTGATTCCGAGCGCTCTGATTGCAACGAGGCGTTTTCAGGCTTTGTTGTTTTTGACAAGGCGAGAGTGCGAAAATGCCCTCAGTCATGACCCTGATTTTTTCATTGCGGCTTTTTCTGACAAAGTCGTGGCCTATAAAGGGCTGGTCATGCCGACGCATATGAAAAACTATTTCCTTGATCTGATGAATGATGATTTCAAGGTGAGTTTTGTTTTGTTTCATCAACGATTTTCTACCAATACATTGCCGCGTTGGTCGTTGGCACAACCTTTTAGGACGTTGTGTCATAACGGAGAGATTAACTCGATCCGTGCCAATGTTTTTTATGCAAAACTGCATGAAGAAAGCATGAGATCCTCTGTTTTTACGAAAGAGGAGCTTGACCGCTTGTTTCCGATTATACCGAATAAGGGATCTGATAGCAAAATGCTTGATAATTTTATCGAGTTTTTGTTGATTAATTCTGTTGATTTTTTCAAAGCGGTGCGGGCGATTATCCAAGCGCCTTGGCAAAATGCCCCTCATATGGATGCACATTTGCGGTCTTTTTACGAGTACGTATCCAATAATTTCGAAGCATGGGATGGCCCAGCAGCAGTCAATATTACCGATGGGCGTTATATGGCTTGTGTGTTGGATCGTAACGGACTTCGCCCTGCCAAATATATTATTACGAGAGACCATCGGTTGATTTTAGCATCAGAGTTTGGCGTGGTTGATATAGAATCTGACAATATAAAAGAACAAGGGCGATTGCAATCTGGTCAAATGATTGCCGTAGACATGAAACATGGCGAAATTTTGGAAAACAGTGCCATTAATGACTATTTAAAAACGAGCCAACCATATACAAAATGGCTCAATAAAAATTCGGCTTTTCTATTGCAACACGTTGACCGCAATTTTGAAAACCACGACGACTACTATATGGATGATCGCATCGAATTGATGCGCTATCATAATATAACACACGAGGTGCTAGAAAGCATCATTACGCCCATGATTAAAGAGGGAAAGGAAGAAACGGGATCAATGGGTGACGATACACCGTTGGCATGTATCAGCGAGGTGCAGCACTGCTTTTCGGATTTCTTTCGGCAAAAATTTGCCCAAGTGACCAATCCGCCGATTGATCCTCTGCGTGAACGTGTCGTTATGTCAACATCTACTTCCTATGGTGCCCTCAACAATGTTTTGATTGAGCAACAAGAAAGCGCTAGTCGATTGCGGTCTGTCTCTCCTGTTTTGAACCGTGAAAAGCTAGACGTTATTCTGTCTTTTGGTACAAAAGGAATGCCGCTTTACGACCCATCTTACGCGGCGAAAGTGTTTTTATACCAAGTACCGATTGGACCTAAAAAAATCCATTCATCTCCTAGCAGAAGAGATAGTAGACAGCATCATTAAAGAGGATTTGAAAATCATCATTTTAGATGATCGGGCGTTGAGTCCCCAAGACAAATTAATGCCGATGGCAATGATCGCGGGTTATCTCAACTCGTACCTTTTGAAAAAAGATATGCGGTCTCGTGTCTCTATTATGGCGATTACGGGTGAGGTGCATGATTCGCATAGTTTGGCGGTATTATTGGGATTTGGGGTGACGGCGGTGTACCCCTATCTCCTGTACTCTGCGGCGTTGATGATTATTGACCGTAACAAAAACACCCATCCGAGAGGCAAAAAAGTTGGTTTGCAGAGAATCGTCGGTTCGCTCAACAAAGGATTGTTGAAAATCATGTCAAAAATGGGTATTTCAACGGTAGAGTCTTATTGCAATTCGTCTTTGTTTGATGTTTTGGGATTGTCCGAAGAGGTGGTTCAAGATTGTTTTCCAAACGCCGATTATTTCATGGCAGGATTGTCATACGATCAAATTGACAAGCGCCTTACAAAAAACCATGCGACTGCCCACCGACAACACCAAGTCAACAAAATGTACCCGCTAGAAGTAGGGAGTTTTTACAAATACATGAAAAACGGAGAGTACCATGATTTTGGTCCTGATGCGGTGTATAAGCTACACAAATTTACAAAGACAAAAAGCAAAGAAGATTACGATACTTTCAAAGAGCATATTAACAACAGAGGGGTTAAAATGATCCGAGACTTCTTTGAGTTTCGGTCGGACAAAAAAAGCATTGATATTAATAAAGTAGAACCTGTCAAAGACATTACGTGGCGATTTACCAGTGCGGCAATGAGTCTGGGCTCTATCTCGCCCGAGGCTCACGAAGCATTGGCAGAGGCGATGAACTTTTTGGGTGGCAAATCAAACTCGGGAGAAGGTGGCGAGGATGCCAAGCGATTTAACACGAACAAAAACTCGAAATCAAACAGATTGCGTCTGGGCGATTTGGCGTCACGCCAGAGTATCTCCGTAATGCAGAAGAACTGCAAATCAAAGTCGCCCAAGGTGCCAAGCCTGGAGAGGGTGGTCAACTGCCGGGTAGCAAGGTGTCGCCTCTCATTGCGTCTTTGCGGTGTACGATGCCGGGTATCACGTTGATTTCGCCGCCGCCGCACCATGATATTTACTCCATCGAAGATCTGGCACAGCTCATTTTGATTTGAAGCAAATCAATCCAAAGGCACAAATCTGTGTCAAACTCGTCTCAACTGCGGGTGTCGGCACGATTGCTTGTGGTGTTGCCAAGGCGTATGCGGACAAAATCATCATTTCGGGTGCTGACGGTGGGACTGGTGCGGCACAGCTAGGCTCTATCAAATTTGCAGGAAATCCATGGGAGCTCGGTCTCTCTGAGGCGCACAATGCTCTAAAAGCGAATAACCTCAGGCATTTGGTGGAGGTCCAGACTGACGGCGGTCTCAAAACTGGTCTGGACGTTGTCAAAGCCGCCATGTTGGGTGCCGAGAGCTTTGCTTTTGGAACGGTGCTGCTCTCTACGGTTGGTTGCAAAATCCTACGCATCTGCCACCTCAACAAATGCTCTGTTGGGATTGCAACACAAGACGAATTTCTCAGGACACATTACAAAGGCACGGTGGACGGCATCGTCTCTTTCCTTACAGAAATTGCCGAAGAGATCAGAACCATATTGGCATCTTTGGGTTATACGTCTTTGCAAGACATTGTCGGCCGTGCTGATTTGCTCAAGGTCATTGACACTGATTTTGCCAAAAACTTTGACCTCGATAGCATCATTTACTATGAGAAAAAGGGGCATAATTACAAAACAGTCAAATCCAACGATCCTTTTGACCAAAACCTATTTGAAAAAAAGCTTTTGGAAGAACTGCAACAACCCATCAAAATCCCTTTTCCTAAAGTCATCAAGCGGTCTATCAAAAACACGAACCGCAGTTTTGGCACCTTGATATCGGGTTATATTGCAGAGTTGTATGGTGATGTGGGATTTGCCCAAAAGCACCATTCGTTTTGAATTAACAGGGACGTCCGGTCAGTCATTTGGTGCTTTTATCAGCCCAGGGATGGACATCAACCTCGTCGGCACAGCCAATGATTATGTTGGCAAAGGCATGAGAGGCGGACAGATCAAAATCATCCCCGAAGACAACCGATATAGTAGAAATCTGGCGGGCAATACCTGTCTGTATGGCGCTACTGGTGGCGAGGTCTTTATTGCGGGTACGGTGGGCGAGCGTTTTTGCGGTTCGTAATTCGGGTGCACTCGCCGTTGTCGAGGGGACTGGTGACCATCCATGCGAATATATGACAGGTGGTACGGTGGTGATTTTGGGTGAGACAGGGATTAATTTTGGTGCGGGCATGACGGGCGGATCGGCGTATGTCTATGACCCAGACAAAAAAGTCCACGACAATGCCAATCACGAGCTTATCGAAATCAACCGTGTCGATACTGACAATATGGACGAAGCACGGTACTATTTAAAACGCATTTTGAAAAGCCATCAGAAAAAGACTGGCAGTACAAAAGCAGGTCAGTTATTAGAAAATTTCAGAGAAGAGATTCGTTATTTTTGGTTGATTACACCCAAAACCATGCAAGCTCCTCTTAACCCTTTAGAAGGTAATTAATTATGTACGAATTTACCAAAATAGAAAGAATCGGTGCCATCAAAAAGGCCACCAACGAACGGATAGACAATTATAATGAAATCTACCACGTGTTCGAAGACGAAGAGGCTTTTTTCGCAGTCGAGCCGTTGTATCCAATGCGGCAATCCCTATTGCAGTGCGATTGGCTGCCCTCTCGGCAATAATATCCCCCAATGGCTAAAATTGACTGCCGAAAAAAACCTCGACCTTGCGTTTGACATCTCTAACGAAAACGTCGCCTTTTCCAGAAATATTGGGACGGATCTGTCCCCATGACAAATTATGCGAAAGGGCCTGTACGCTCAACGATGGTCATGGTGCGGTCACGATTGGCAGTATAGAGGTCGCCATCAATGAAAAAGGATTTGAAAAAGGGTTGAAACCGTCTTTTCTCTCCCTCTCAGAAAGGACAAAAGAGTGGCGATTATTGGCTCGGGGCCTGCGGGATTGTCTGTTGCGACGTTTCTATTAAGAGCGGGGATAAAGCCTGTAATTTTTGAAAAGCAAGATGCACCGGGGGGATTGTTGACCTATGGGATTCCGGGTTTTAAACTAGAAAAAAACGGTCGTACAACGCCGATTGGACTTTTTGATAGACGCCGGTCTGGAGTTGAATTGCAAAAAAACCATCGGACAGGATATTATGTTCGAAGACCTCGTAGAGGGATATGATGCCGTTTTTATTGGCATCGGTGCCATGGAGGGGCGGGTGTTGAACCAAGACGGCTACGACCAAGAGCATGTTTTTATGGCGGTGCCTTTTCTAACCAATGTCCAGAAAAAAATAGAGAAAAAAGCCGTTCGATGCCGCTTTTAATGTCAAAGGCAAACGCGTCATTGTGATTGGCGGCGGTGATACGGCGATGGATTGCGTCCGCACGTCGATTCGCGAGGGTGCCCAAACGGTGTCCTGCTTTTATAGACGAGATGAAACGTCTATGCCTGGTAGTAGAAAAGAAATCATTTGTGCCAAAGAAGAAGGCGTTCAATTCAATTTTCTAAAATCACCCAAAGGCTTTATCACCAACAAAATGAACCAACTAAACGGCGTGGTTTTTGCCGATACGGTACTCAAAACAGACGCCTCCAACAAAACACAACTCACCGAAATCCCCGACTCGGAAAAAGAGTACGGTTGCGATATTGTCATTTTGGCACTGGGATTCTCTAACGAGAAAACGGCGTTTCTCACCGACAACGGCATCGAAATGGACAAGTGGGGCGCCATAAAAGTCGACGACGATAATATGACCACAAAAGACAATGTCTATGCTGGAGGCGACGGCGTCAGAGGGGCAGACCTCGTCGTGACAGCCGCACTTGACGGCAGAGTCGCCGCAGAAGCCATCATCAAAAAATTGCTTTAGGTCATCACAAGGACGGAGTCAAGACCAACAACACCATCTCGTTCATTTTGACGGTTACACGGGTTCTCCCTTACATGATGCAATCCATCCCAACTGATGACAAGGGAACAGGTCTCCTTTCTGTTATTGGGATATCCACACAACGCACGTCCATACCATCCACACCATCCACGTCCGTCCGTAGGGGCAGACCCACGTGTCTGCCCAATATAACGCCGAAATAGGGCGAACACACAGATTCGCCCCTACTATCCACATCCATACCAACAAAATGAAAGCCTAACAGCAGCATCCACCAATCGATTACCCTCTCAGAGTGGCTGAGACTACCCTCTCAGAGTAACTGAGACTACCCTCTCAGAGTAACTGAGACTACCCTCTCAGGGTGACTGAAATTACCCTCTCAGGGTGACTGAGACTACCCTCTCAGGGTGACTGAGATTAGTATCAAAGTTAAACAACTGTAAGGGGGATATCGAACGTCCCTACTTTGGGCATTTTCACAGGTGTAGACGCACCACTAAACTGCGTCGTGACCTGCAAGGTATAGTCGCCCTTTTCTAGCTTGGGTAGGGACGACGATCAGTCTGCCTGGGTTGTTCTCGACGATGGTGACGACTTTGTTTGCTTTGCCTTTGGTGTCGATGAGGGTGATGCCGTTTTGGGGGCTGTCACCTTGTATTTTCAGGAGGGTGCCCATTATTTCTATGACACCCTGCCGAGGTGATTTGGTCGTTGATGCTGCCACTCATGCCGTCTTTGACCTCTATGATGAGTGGGAATGTTTTTGGGTGCTTCGACGCGTTCGGCACGGGAGGCGGCGGCGGCTTCTTTGAGGCGTTTGCCCGGAGTCATATTGATTTGTATAGCGTTTGTCTTTTTGTCTAGGTGGTCGGTGCTGGTTTTTACTGTGCCCGGGATGGAGGCGCTTGTTTTGAACAGGGGCAAGTTCAGCCTTTTGCCTTCTTGGGTGGCACTCTCTACCACATCAACGAACTCTTCTAGTACGGCTTTGACTTGGGAGTGGCTATGGTTGCCTTTTTCTGTGATGCGCTGGATGCATTGTTCTAGGTCTAGGCTTTCTTGGTCATAGACGCGAAAGACGTATTCGTTTGGCTCTTTTGAAAAGGGATTGTGCACTAGTGTGTATTTTAAACTCATAATTGTATTGGTTTTAAATAATGCCACGCTTACTGTTTCTAAAACAATCCGCAGACGCTGCGTAGCTTTCGCATCTACGGATGTTGTGTTCGCTGCCGCTAAGGCTTTCATTTTCTTCTTGATAAGAAAACGAAACAAAAGAATCAAGCAAGATCAAACTCGCCTGACGGCTCAGACAGTTATCTTGCGGTGGCTTCGCTAACGCTCTGCCAAATATTGTTGGAATGGTATGTCGGTCATTGAGCGAAGTCGAAATGTCGATGTATAACAAGGGGACATGCCCCCTTGTCACCGTCCGAAATTGGTACGGATGTATATTGGTATCATGGTGAGGGGGCACCAATATTGAACGACCATACGGCACTCCGTGCTACTGTTATACCGCCATTGACTCCATCCACCCGCCAATAGTAAGTCTTACCACCCTCTAGGGTCACTGTCTTGCTCGTCTGACTCGTCTTACCTTGTGATGCCAGACTAGTCGCACTCTCCCCAACAAATAATTCGTACTCCTCAGGCGGCTCTGCTAACGCCTCCCAAGAGAATGTAACACCCGTTGTACTGTGCGGGATATTGGCTTTATCAGCAGGCCCTATCAAAACAATGGGAAGCCAAACCTTAAAAACAGGACCACGTACCTTACTCTGAGCCTTTATGCTACCATCAGCTCTCAATACGTTCACATACCAATAGTAACTACCAAGATTCAAATGCTCTATACCAAAACTTCGGAGAAGACCATATTTTATCGAAAGAATTGTGTTTACCGTCGTCAATGATCCTATTGGCATTGGCTTAGCACCGTCCAAAAAAACTAGCTCAGCATCTTCTGTAGGGGGGCTTAATACAAAACTAGCAATTAGAATACCAACATTATCTTGAATCTGAGTACTCGTTATAGCAGAGTAAAATCTTACCGGCGGCGGCGGAAAAGTTTCGAATTCAAGTGGCTTGTTGAACGACCATACGATACTTTGTGGTGTCAGTACCGTACCACTGCTATCCAATCCATCGATGCGCCAATAATAGACCTTGCCCACGTCTAGGGTGAGTGTCTTACTCGTTTGACTTGTCTTGCCTTTTGATACTAATTTATCAGCACTCTCCCCAAGAAACAACTCGTATTCCTGAGTCTCTGGTAGAGACTGCCAAGAGAATGCAACATCCGTCACCGTATAATTGATAACAGCTTTATCGGTGGGCGTTTTCATGAGGGGGGCTTGCCCAACATTGAACGACCATACGGGACTCTGTGCCATTACGGCATCGCCACTATCGAGTCCATCTACACGCCAGTAATAGGTCTTACCAGCCTCTAGGTCAGTCAGTGTTTTGCTGGTCTCGCTCGTCTTGCCTTTTGATTCGAGATTGTCAGCAGTTTCTCCAACAAACAGCTCATATTGTGTCACATCGGTGACAGGCTGCCAAGAAAAGGCAACGCCCGCTGCATTATAATCTATATCCGCCGCATTGGCAGGCGCTGTCAAGGTGAGCGGGCGCGCTTTTATCACAAAATCAGCCATGGCGGTGAGTGGGTTGTTGTTGTTATCTTTGGCATCGGATATGACCATGATGGTCACCGTACCCACTATATTGGGGGTTTAATTTGCCGTCAATACTCATGTCTGCCTTGTCTTCATCGGCGATTGTTTTGAGCGACCATCTGACGGATTGATCAGTCGTGGTCGTCGGCGTGAATTTGACCTCAAAAATATCCGTCATGTCGATTGGGTCTGCACCGACTTCTATTTCTGTTGCTTTGTCGGCTTTCTTGATAAGCTCTACTTTTGTAGGGAGTACAGAGGCAGCATTGATGGTGAACGTGGTCTCTGCTGTCACGCTGCTTTTGGCTTTGGATGTGACGACGATGGTGATGTCGCCGACTACCTTGGGCGTTAGTTTGCCAAGGTCTGTGATGGTGGCTTTGTTTTCGTCTTCGGGAGTTTTGAGTGACCAGATAACGGTCTTGTCGGGGGTATCGTCGGGGGTGACTTTGATTGTGAAAATCGTCGTAAGGTCAATTGTTCCAGACCCTACTTCTGCGGTGGTTGTTTCGCCCTCTATCAGGCTAATTGTTATATCTGTAGGGGGGGGGGGGGGGCTACGGTGTCGTTATTGCTGTCTTCAGTTCCACAGCCGTTCATCAATAGCGTCATCGGGGCAAATGCCAACAACAGGACGCGCATCATTTGGGTATTGAGTTTGTTCTTCATCATTGTTATTTTTGAGTGATTTAACATGTGTTATATAACAAACATACTACAAAAGTCCGATAGTAGAGAAAGGTTTTCTGTTAAATTATTGAGGGACGTTGCCGCTAGGCTTTCATTTTCCTCCTTGATGCAGTTGTGCAGCATAGCGAAACAAAAGGATCAAACACAGTGTTTGTGATAAAAGACGCAGAAAACTGTTTTATTATACCGAACCCATCAGCAAACATTTTAGCGAACTGTTTGTATAGGTTTTTTCTGTATCTTAGTGATAGTTTCAAAGTGATTGGGTTAATATTTAATTAAAGAAAATGAACAGATTAAAACTAATATTTGGCCTTATTGTTCTTATATGCCAATGTTCGATGGCATTTGCACAACAATGGGAGTTAGATTTGGATGAGGCCAAAAAAAAGGCTCAGGATAGCGATCGAATAATTATACTTGTATTTTCGGGGTCTGATTGGTGTGCTCCTTGCATAAAATTAGAGAAAGAAATTTGGCACTCCGAGACATTTTAAAGCGTATGCAAAAGACCATTATATAATGCTCCGAGCAGATTTTCCAAAAAGAAAAGCCCATAAACTATCCCCAGAGCAAGACGCTAAAAACGCTTTACTGGCAGAACGTTACAACTCTGATGGTTATTTTCCTTTGGTGGTTGTGATGGACAAAAACGCCGCAGTATTGGGACGCACGGGTTATGAAAAGATGAGCCCCACAGCATATATTGAGCACCTAAATAGTTTTGTCAAATAGAAAATGAAATCTATTCTCATCTGTTTGGTAGTGATTGGTGCAATTAAAGTAAACGCACAGAAAGCCTTTCACAAAGCATTGAGCCTGATGGGAAATCGCTTTGATATTACTGTCGTAGCTGAAAACCAACACGAAGGAAATATGTATATTGATGCCGCCATAACTGAGATTACCCGCATCGAAACCCTTATATCTTCTTGGAATGCGCACTCTCAAACTTCTGAAATCAACAGAAACGCTGGTATTCGAGCGGTAAAAGTGGACAAGGAATTATTTGATTTGATTTCACGGTCTATTGCCATATCTAGACTTACCGACGGTGCATTTGATATTAGCTATGCCTCGATGGATAAAAATATGGAAATTTGATGGGAGTATGATTAAAATGCCCTCACTCAAAACAATTCAACAATCGGTCAAAAAAGTAGGTTTTGAAACATTGCTCTTGATACTGACAATCAGACTGTTTTCCTTAAAAAAGTGGTATGAAAATCGGGTTTGGTGCCATTGGCAAGGGATATGCCGCCGACAAAACAAAAAAGGTGTTGATGCAAAAAGGTGTTTCTGCGGTATTATCAATGCTTCGGGAGATATGAATACGTGGGGCAAACAGCCTGATGGCACAGAATGGACGGTTGCCATTACCAATCCTTTAAACAAGAACAATGTTTTTGCCTTGTTGCCTCTTCAACAAGGTGCTGTAGTGACGAGTGGTGATTACGAAAAATATATAGAGTTTGATGGCATCCGTTATTCACATATTATCAATCCCAAAACGGGTTTTCCTACTACGGGCACGATCAGTGCGACGGTTTTTTGCACCAAGTGCCGAGCTCGCGGATGCGCTCGCAACATCTATTTTTGTAATGGGCATAGACATTGGTCTGGATCGAATCAATCAACTGCCTGATGTAGATTGCATCATTATTGATACGCAGGGCAAAATATACAATCAAAAAATATTCAAATCAATGAAAATACGGAATAAATTGTTATTAAAGCTCTTACTGCTTTTAGTGTGTTTCACTTCTTGTACCGTCGTAAAGCCGTATAAAATGGTCAATATCAACGACCCTGATATGAAATTGATTGACCGTAAATCAATGAAATTCCATAATAGTTTTCAAGTTTACAGAGAAGGTGCGTCAGGCGCTAATGGCGGAAAGTCAGGAGGTGGTTGTGGGTGTAATTAAAATACTAACAGCACTGGTTCTTTTGCTTCCGCTAAATGTGTTGGCTCAAGGCATTCAAGACAGCACCACCGTTTTCAAAAAGAGAGTTTTAAACCGCGACTGAGTTGAGCGTTTTGACGAGTTATTATACACAAGATGGTCAAAATGCAGCCGTTACTGGTGGCATTGGTACTGAGCATCTCGATGATTTTGCCACCAATATAAATATCTCTATTCCCATCAAAAAAGACGGTATCCTAAGCCTTGATGGTACTATTTCAGCATATACCTCTGCCTCTTCTAGTAATTTGAACCCCTGGGGCGTCGCCTCGTCCCAAGCGTCTAGTAAATGAAAGTGGAGATACGATAGGAACAACCTTGGGCGGCATCTTCGGGCGCGTCACGAGATGACACTTGGCTCAATTTTGGTATGGGGTACAGTCATTATTCTGATGATAGAAACACGATTTACTCTGCCAATCTGAGCGTGTCTAATGAGTATGATTATGAATCACTTGGCGGCGGTATTGGCATCGTAAAGCTATTTAATCAGAAAAATACCGAGTTAAGTCTGAGCGGCAATGTGTATTTTGATAATTGGAAACCACAATATGTCACCGAAATAAAAACGTATATACAGAATAATGGGGATTTAAATGCCAATTTTTTTGAAGGGACTAGGATTTTAGACCAAAATGGTAATACAATCAATAAATTGTCGGCGGCGGCTTGGCAACCAACAAAAAACACGTTGATAGATGATACAAAAAGAAATACATTTGTCTTCTCATTTAGCTTTTCACAGATTTTAAGTGCGTCTACACAGGTGTCTGTTTTTTCTGATTTTACCTATCAAACGGGTTGGCTGTCAAATCCTATGCAGCGGGTATATTTTGCCGATAAAGCCAATTTTTATATTGGAAAAGCTGAGAATATCCCTTACTATACTGAAAAACGGAACAAAGGGGTTTTTCAATTGGCAGATGATATTGAGCGACTGCCAAGCAATCGATTAAAAATCCCCATTGGGATTAGATTGAACCAATATATCAACGAAAATTTTGTGCTTCGTTCTTATTATCGTTCCTATTTTGATGATTG
>JARJEI010000095.1:0-146241 GCA_029955415.1 Lottia scabra
GTGGAGCGACTGTGGATATAATGGTATACATCCAGCGGATCTAATTAGTGTTTTCATGACACAAAAGATCAAGTTTAAAAAAAAAAACAATGTGGTTTTTATTAGTAATAAACAGTTTCATATAAAATATTATATTTGATTCTGCTCATTTTTTGGGCTAATTTGTAGATTGCTGCCTCAAACTAGTGTTCATTATATCACTATATCAGACTAATTGTCCTATCTACAAATCAATTAGGGAAATGATTATAATAGTATTCAAAAAAATAGCTTGTCAGGCAAGGTAATATACGCCCACTGGAAGCTTTGTTTGAAAAGAACATTTGGCAGAAAACAACAACCCTCACAACCATGAAAATATTTCAACCTATAGTCATGGCCTACATTCCGTTCAGAACTTAAATTAAGTGTCGTCCAAATATTTTTTTTCTCAATTTCATCAAGGCTTTAGCATTCATCAACTTTAGTCAAAATCCTTCCGCCTGTATAGTGTTTATGGCTAAAAACTAAACGTATTTCGAAGGAGAAGGGCAATAAGTCATAGGGTTTATCCTGTGATAATAAACTATTTCAATAGGTTTCATTAAAATCTATCAAGAATTGTGACTTCTAGAGTATTTACAACCTAAAAATCAACGTGTTTTGTCGAAGAACAAGGGCAGTAATTCATATAAAATATTTTTGTTTAGGGTTTGAACCTAGGGTTCATCCTAGGGTGATAATAAACAATTTCAGCAAGTTTCGTCTAAATCTGTATTAAAGAACATGGGCAATAATTCATATTTAATATTTTATTGATTTTCAACAGGGTTTGGGTGATAATAACAATTTCAGTAAGTATCGTCCAAATCCATAAAGAATTGTGACTTTTAGTTGTGTTTCGAGTTAAAAATAAAACATGTTTTAAAGAACAAGGGCAATAATTCATAATATTATTTGTTATTTCCGATTTTATTGAGTTTTTTTTTAATAGGCTTCATCCTTGGGTGATAAACAATTTCAGCAAGTTTCGTCAAAATCCGATGTGCCCTGTGTTAACAAGCTTAGCCTCGAACGAAATTAAAGAACAGGGCAATAATTCATATTTAATATTTTCCGATTTTAATGATTTTCCGTAGGGTTCATCCTTGGGTGATAATAAACATTTCAGTAAGTTTCGTCAAAATTCGTACAGAATTGTGACTTGTGGAGCTTAAAATCGAACGAGAGCAATAATTCATAATAAATAATTCCGATGCTTTGATTTTAAAAAGGGTTCATCCTTGGGTGATAATAACCAATTTTCGTCAAAATTCGTAAAGAATTGTGACTTGTAGAGTGTTTTTTATTTGAAAAAGTCCGATTTTTAAAATTTCGCTGATCAAAACGATAGAAATTTGTCGATTTTGGGCCAAGTTTTGGGAGAAAAACGGCATTTTTGTAAACTGCGATTGCGGGCGAACCGTAAGTCGGGGAGAGTTGCCCTTTGCAGGGTGGATAGAGGACGGGGATTCTGCAATTTTCAAGACCAACCAGAAGGTTTTATCTCATGTAGTTCCGTAGTTACAGGCCCTCAAAGGTTTGTGTTTTTTCGGAAAAAATCCGAACATTTTCAAAGTTTTTTGGCCTCTAGTTTTTTCCCAAATTTCGAGAAAAACAAGTTTTAATCGAATTTCTGACATCTCTCGAACCCCAAAACTTTGATTCCACCAAAAAAAAGCAAAAAAAAAATTTTATTTGAAAAAGTCGATTTTAAAATTTCGCTGATCAAAACGATAGAAATTTGTCGATTTTTGGGCCAAGTTTTGAGAAAAACGGCATTTTTGTAAACTGCGATTGCGGGCGAACCGTAAGTCGGGGAGAGTTGCCCTTTGCAGGGTGGATAGAGGACGGGATTCTGCAATTTTCAAGACCAACCAGAAGGTTTTATCTCATGTAGTTCCATAGTTACAGGCCCTCAAAGTTTGTGTTTTTTCGGGAAAAATCCGAACATTTTCAAAGTTTTTTGGCCTCTAGTTTTTTCCCCAAATTTCAGAAAACAAGTTTTAATCGAATTTCTGACATCTCTCGAACCCCAAAACTTTGATTCCACCATAAAAAAGCAAAAAAAAAATTTTACTTGAAAAAGTCGATTTTAAAATTTCGCTGATCAAAACGATAGAAAATTTGTCGATTTTGGGCCAAGTTTTGGAGGAAAAACGGCATTTTTGTAACTGCGATTGCGGGCGAACCGTAAGTCGGGGAGAGTTGCCCTTTGCAGGGTGGATAGGGGACGGGATTCTGCAATTTTCAAGACCATCTTGTAGTTCCATAGTTACAGGCACTCAAAGTTTGTGTTTTTTTTGGGAAAAATCCCAAAATGGTTCAAAGTTTTTGGCCTCTAGTTTTTCCCCAAATTTCAGAAAACAAATTTTAATCGAATTTCTGACATCTTTTGCGATGTTTTGATAATAGAAACTTTAAAAAAAAAAACCCAGAATGGCCCTAAATTTGAAGCGTTTAATTAGAACCTGTTATTTAATGGACAATAAGCTTAGTTTAATGGTTTATTTGATTCTGTATGTATACTGTAGACACCTTTGATTGATGTTATTGACCTAAGTTTGAGAACTTAATTTTTTTTTTTCATTCTAAGAATTGGAATCGCTTTAGGAAAATGTTTATTTTTACAATTTTCATTACTGGACATTTATAGAGAGTTGGAATATGTTATTATCAATATTAAGTGTATATCAATATACAGTGGCGGATTTAGTGGGGGTGGGAGGTGAATCGGGTGGCGAGCCACCCCCTTACCTGTGTTGACGTGATTATATTATTACCAATTTATATATCATTTGATTAAAATTGTTGACAAATCTTAAGATACATTTAGAGATGTATATTTGAACCTTAAACTATTTGAACCTCCAAAAATTTGCCACTCGCGCCTTTGGCGCTCCCGATTTTAGGACACATTTTTCCATTATTTTTTCCTTTATGAAATTCCTAAATCCGCCCTCAGATTGAATGATTTAAAGGGAAATGTTCAGCATTTTCGAGTGTCTATAGCTGTATATAGCTACTAAAAATGCACGAGGCGATAGTATAATTGGTCGAACGAATGGTGAACGTTCTACTTTAAATGTATCTAAATAAGTTTAGATTTATTTTAAACGTGAATGTTTGTTGATAATTATTAATCAAAATGTTATTCATATTCAAAATGTAAATGATTTAATGACATAAATGGGTTGAGATTATTTGAGATTTTAGGGCGCAAATTAAGTTTTTGTGTTTCATCAGGCAATAATGTCACAATCTTATTATATTGACGCCCCTGCCTATCCGATTACAGAAAATATCTATAATCTCGATTATTCGGTAAGTTTTGGAAATTTTGTAGAGCTGCAAACACTTTTATATTGAATTTATCGACGAGACTTTAAATCCACTGTAATTATTAGCGATACCGTTTTTCATCATTCTTGACCCTTTCGTCCCCCCCCCCCCTTCCCTTCTGATTTCAAGGTGGGGTCGCGTCCCTCCCTAAATCTTACGCCCCTCCCTAAATCTACGCCGCGTGATTGTCAGCAAGAGAATTAATGTCCCCCAATATAATTAAAACCTCATATTTGTTACTACAGACCACATTAGATCAAAATTATCCCCCTTTGACCACGAGTGCGCTACATTTTGCGATAATAAAAATCTCGCAAATACAGGGGCTGGCATTAGTCTACTCTTTCGCAATTTCCAACATTCAAAGTCCTTTGCTCAATGGGTCACACTTTATTGTGCATTCTGACAGATTAAACACGATATAAAATTTCAAGCCCTCCAACCATATTCAAGGTGGAAAACTCAATGAGCCACTACGGTTCCCTATAGACTCTCGATAACCAAAAAGTCCGAAAAGTGTGGAGCGACTGTGGATATAATAGTATACACACAGCGGATATATCCAATTTAATGACTCAAAAAGATCCCTCAATACAATGGGAAGGACCGTAAAACCTAATTTTTGTTTACTACAGACCTCATTAGATCAAAATTATCCCCCTTTTAACCACGAGTGCGCTACATTTTTATATAATAAAATCTCCCAAAGACAGCAGGCATTAGTCTACTCTTTATACTCTACGCATCCAACCTGCATCACCATATCAAGGTGGAAAACTCAATGAGCCACTACGGCTCCTATAGACTCTCGATAACCAAAAAGTCCGAAAAGTGTGGAGCGACTGTGGATATAATGGTATACATACAGCGGATCTAATTAGTGTTTTTCATGACACAAAAAGATCAAGTTTAAAAAAAAAACAATGTGGTTTTTATTAGTAATAAACAGTTTCATATAAAATATTATATTTGATTCTGCTCATTTTTGGGCTAATTTGTAGATTGCTGCCTCAAACTAGTGTTCATTATATCACTATATCAGACTAATTGTCCTTTCTACAAATCAATTAGGGAAATGATTATAATAGTATTCAAAAAAAATAGCTTGTCAGGCAAGGTAATATACGCCCACTGGAAGCTTTGTTGAAAAGAACATTTGGCAGAAAACAACAACCCTCACAACCATGAAATATTCAACCTATAGTCATGGCCTACATTCCGTTCAGAACTTAAATTAAGTGTCGTCCAAATATTTTTTTTCTCAATTTCATCAAGGCTTTAGCATTCATCAACTTTAGTCAAAATCCTTCCGCCTTGTATAGTGTTTATGGCTAAAAACTAAACGTATTTCGAAGGAGAAGGGCAAATAAGTCATAGGGTTTATCCTGTGATAATAAACTATTTCAATAGGTTTCATTAAAATCTATCAAGAATTGTGACTTCTAGAGTATTTACAACCTAAAAATCAACGTGTTTTGTCGAAGAACAAGGGGCAGTAATTCATATAAAATATTTTTGTTAGGGTTTGAACCTAGGGTTCATCCTAGGGTGATAATAAACAATTTCAGCAAGTTTCGTCTAAATCTGTATTAAAGAACATGGGCAATAATTCATATTTAATATTTTATTGATTTTCAACAGGGTTTGTGGTGATAATAAACAATTTCAGTAAGTATCGTCCAAATCCATAAAGAATTGTGACTTTTAGTTGTGTTTCGAGTTAAAAATAAAACATGTTTTAAAGAACAAGGGCAATAATTCATAATATTATTTGTTATTTTCCGATTTTATTGATTTTTTTTTTAATAGGCTTCATCCTTGGGTGATAAACAATTTCAGCAAGTTTCGTCAAAATCCGATGTGCCCTGTGTTAACAAGCTTAGCCTCGAACGAAATTAAAGAACAAGGGCAATAATTCATATTTAATATTTTCCGATTTTAATGATTTTCCGTAGGGTTCATCCTTGGGTGATAATAAACAATTTCAGTAAGTTTCGTCAAAATTCGTACATGAATTGTGACTTGTGGAGCTTAAAATCGACGAGAGCAATAATTCATAATAAATAATTTCCGATGCTTTTGATTTTAAAAAGGTTCATCCTTGGGTGATAATAACCAATTTTTCGTCAAAATTCGTAAAGAATTGTGACTTGTAGAGTGTTTTTATTTGAAAAAGTCGATTTTAAAATTCGCTGATCAAAACGATAGAAATTTGTCGATTTTGGGCCAAGTTTTGAGAAAAACGGCATTTTTGTAAACTGCGATTGCGGGGCGAACCGTAAGTCGGGGAGAGTTGCCCTTTGCAGGGTGGATAGGGGACGGGATTAATTTTCAAGACCATCTTGTAGTTCCATAGTTACAGGCACTCAAAGTTTGTGTTTTTTTGGGAAAAATCCCAAAATGTTCAAAGTTTTTGGCCTCTAGTTTTTCCCCAAATTTCAGAAAACAAATTTTAATCGAATTTCTGACATCTTTTGCGATGTTTTTGATAATAGAAACTTTAAAAAAAAAAACCCAGAATGGCCCTAAATTTGAAGCGTTTAATTAGAACCTGTTATTTAATGGACAATAAGCTTAGTTTAATGGTTTATTTGATTCTGTATGTATACTGTAGACACCTTTGATTGATGTTATTGACCAAGTTTGAGAACTTAATTTTTTTTTTCATTCTAAGAATTGGTATCGCTTTAGGAAAATGTTTATTTTTACAATTTTCATTACTGGACATTTATAGAGAGTTGGAATATGTTATTATCAATATTAAGTGTATATCAATATACAGTGGCGGATTTAGTGGGGGTGGGAGGTGAATCGGGTGGCGAGCCACCCCCTTACCTGTGTTGACGTGATTATATTATTACCAATTTATATATCATTTGATTAAAATGTTGACAAATCTTAAGATACATTTAGAGATGTATATTTGAACCTTAAACTATTTGAACCTCCAAAAATTTGCCACTCGCGCCTTTGGCGCTCCCGATTTTAGGACACATTTTTCCATTATTTTTTCCTTTATGAAATTCCTAAATCCGCCTCAGATGAATGATTTAAAGGGAAATGTTCAGCATTTTCGAGTGTCTATAGCTGTATATAGCTACTAAAAATGCACGAGGCGATAGTATAATTGGTCGAACGAATGGTGAACGTTCTACTTTAAATGTATCTAAATAAGTTTAGATTTATTTTAAACGTGAATGTTGTTGATAATTATTAATCAAAATGTTATTCATATTCAAATGTAAATGATTTAATGACATAAATGGGTTGAGATTATTTGAGATTTTAGGGCGCAAATTAAGTTTTTGTGTTTCATCAGGCAATAATGTCACAATCTTATTATATTGACGCCCCTGCCTATCCGATTACAGAAAATATCTATAATCTCGATTATTCGGTAAGTTTTGGAAATTTTGTAGAGCTGCAAACACTTTTATATTGAATTTATCGACGAGATCTTTAAATCCACTGTAATTATTAGCGATACCGTTTTCATCATTCTTGACCCTTTCGTCCCCCCCCCCCCCCCTTCCCTTCTGATTTCAAGGTGGGGTCGCGTCCCTCCCTAAATCTACGCCCCTCCCTAAATCTACGCCCGTGATTGTCAGCAAGAGAATTAATGTCCCCCAATATAATTAAAACCTCATATTTGTTTACTACAGACCACATTAGATCAAAATTATCCCCCTTTGACCACGAGTGCGCTACATTTTGCGATAATAAAATCTCGCAAATACAGGGGCTGGCATTAGTCTACTCTTTCGCAATTTCCAACATTCAAAGTCCTTTGCTCAATGGGTCACACTTTATTGTGCATTCTGACAGATTAAACACGATATAAAATTTCAAGCCCTCCAACCATATCAAGGTGGAAAACTCAATGAGCCACTACGGTTCCCTATAGACTCTCGATAACCAAAAAGTCCGAAAAGTGTGGAGCGACTGTGGATATAATAGTATACACACAGCGGATATATCCAATTTATGACTCAAAAAGATCCCTCAATACAATGGGAAGGACCGTAAAACCTAATTTTTGTTTACTACAGACCACATTAGATCAAAATTATCCCCCTTTAACCACGAGTGCGCTACATTTTATATAATAAAATCTCCCAAAGACAGCAGCATTAGTCTACTCTTTATACTCTACGCATCCAACCTGCATCACCATATCAAGGTGGAAAACTCAATGAGCCACTACGGCTCCCTATAGACTCTCGATAACCAAAAAGTCCGAAAAGTGTGGAGCGACTGTGGATATAATGGTATACATACAGCGGATCTAATTAGTGTTTTCATGACACAAAAAGATCAAGTTTAAAAAAAAAAACAATGTGGTTTTTATTAGTAATAAACAGTTTCATATAAAATATTATATTTGATTCTGCTCATTTTTTGGGCTAATTTGTAGATTGCTGCCTCAAACTAGTGTTCATTATATCACTATATCAGACTAATTGTCCTTTCTACAAATCAATTAGGGAAATGATTATAATAGTATTCAAAAAAATAGCTTGTCAGGCAAGGTAATATACGCCCACTGGAAGCTTTGTTTGAAAAGAACATTTGGCAGAAAACAACAACCCTCACAACCATGAAATATTCAACCTATAGTCATGGCCTACATTCCGTTCAGAACTTAAATTAAGTGTCGTCCAAATATTTTTTTTTCTCAATTTCATCAAGGCTTTAGCATTCATCAACTTTAGTCAAAATCCTTCCGCCTTGTATAGTGTTTATGGCTAAAAACTAAACGTATTTCGAAGGAGAAGGGCAATAAGTCATAGGGTTTATCCTGTGATAATAAACTATTTCAATAGGTTTCATTAAAATCTATCAAGAATTGTGACTTCTAGAGTATTTACAACCTAAAAATCAACGTGTTTTGTCGAAGAACAAGGGCAGTAATTCATATAAAATATTTTTGTTAGGGTTTGAACCTAGGGTTCATCCTAGGGTGATAATAAACAATTTCAGCAAGTTTCGTCTAAATCTGTATTAAAGAACATGGGCAATAATTCATATTTAATATTTTATTGATTTTCAACAGGGTTTGGGTGATAATAAACAATTTCAGTAAGTATCGTCCAAATCCATAAAGAATTGTGACTTTTAGTTGTGTTTCGAGTTAAAAATAAAACATGTTTTAAAGAACAAGGGCAATAATTCATAATATTATTTGTTATTTTCCGATTTTATTGATTTTTTTTTTAATAGGCTTCATCCTTGGGTGATAAACAATTTCAGCAAGTTTCGTCAAAATCCGATGTGCCCTGTGTTAACAAGCTTAGCCTCGAACGAAATTAAAGAACAAGGGCAATAATTCATATTTAATATTTTCCGATTTTAATGATTTTCCGTAGGGTTCATCCTTGGGTGATAATAAACAATTTCAGTAAGTTTCGTCAAAATTCGTACAGAATTGTGACTTGTGGAGCTTAAAATCGAACGAGAGCAATAATTCATAATAAATAATTTCCGATGCTTTTGATTTTAAAAAGGGTTCATCCTTGGGTGATAATAACCAATTTTCGTCAAAATTCGTAAAGAATTGTGACTTGTAGAGTGTTTTTATTTGAAAAAGTCGATTTTAAAATTTCGCTGATCAAAACGATAGAAATTTGTCGATTTTGGGCCAAGTTTTGAGAAAAACGGCATTTTTGTAAACTGCGATTGCGGGCGAACCGTAAGTCGGGGAGAGTTGCCCTTTGCAGGGTGGATAGAGGACGGGATTCTGCAATTTTCAAGACCAACCAGAAGGTTTTATCTCATGTAGTTCCGTAGTTACAGGCCCTCAAAGTTTGTGTTTTTTCGGAAAAAATCCGAACATTTTCAAAGTTTTTTGGCCTCTAGTTTTTTCCCAAATTTCAGAAAACAAGTTTTAATCGAATTTCTGACATCTCTCGAACCCCAAAACTTTGATTCCACCAAAAAAAAGCAAAAAAAAAAATTTTATTTGAAAAAGTCGATTTTAAAATTTCGCTGATCAAAACGATAGAAATTTGTCGATTTTGGGCCAAGTTTTGAGAAAAACGGCATTTTTGTAAACTGCGATTGCGGGCGAACCGTAAGTCGGGGAGAGTTGCCCTTTGCAGGGTGGATAGAGGACGGGATTCTGCAATTTTCAAGACCAACCAGAAGGTTTTATCTCATGTAGTTCCATAGTTACAGGCCCTCAAAGTTTGTGTTTTTTCGGGAAAAATCCGAACATTTTCAAAGTTTTTTGGCCTCTAGTTTTTTCCCAAATTTCAGAAAACAAGTTTTAATCGAATTTCTGACATCTCTCGAACCCCAAAACTTTGATTCCACCATAAAAAAGCAAAAAAAAAATTTTACTTGAAAAAGTCGATTTTAAAATTTCGCTGATCAAAACGATAGAAATTTGTCGATTTTGGGCCAAGTTTTGAGAAAAACGGCATTTTTGTAAACTGCGATTGCGGGCGAACCGTAAGTCGGGGAGAGTTGCCCTTTGCAGGGTGGATAGGGGACGGGATTCTGCAATTTTCAAGACCATCTTGTAGTTCCATAGTTACAGGCACTCAAAGTTTGTGTTTTTTTGGGAAAAATCCCAAAATGTTCAAAGTTTTTGGCCTCTAGTTTTTCCCCAAATTTCAGAAAACAAATTTTAATCGAATTTCTGACATCTTTTGCGATGTTTTTGATAATAGAAACTTTAAAAAAAAAAACCCAGAATGGCCCTAAATTTGAAGCGTTTAATTAGAACCTGTTATTTAATGGACAATAAGCTTAGTTTAATGGTTTATTTGATTCTGTATGTATACTGTAGACACCTTTGATTGATGTTATTGACCAAGTTTGAGAACTTAATTTTTTTTTTCATTCTAAGAATTGGTATCGCTTTAGGAAAATGTTTATTTTTACAATTTTCATTACTGGACATTTATAGAGAGTTGGAATATGTTATTATCAATATTAAGTGTATATCAATATACAGTGGCGGATTTAGTGGGGGTGGGAGGTGAATCGGGTGGCGAGCCACCCCCTTACCTGTGTTGACGTGATTATATTATTACCAATTTATATATCATTTGATTAAAATGTTGACAAATCTTAAGATACATTTAGAGATGTATATTTGAACCTTAAACTATTTGAACCTCCAAAAATTTGCCACTCGCGCCTTTGGCGCTCCCGATTTTAGGACACATTTTTCCATTATTTTTTCCTTTATGAAATTCCTAAATCCGCCTCAGATGAATGATTTAAAGGGAAATGTTCAGCATTTTCGAGTGTCTATAGCTGTATATAGCTACTAAAAATGCACGAGGCGATAGTATAATTGGTCGAACGAATGGTGAACGTTCTACTTTAAATGTATCTAAATAAGTTTAGATTTATTTTAAACGTGAATGTTGTTGATAATTATTAATCAAAATGTTATTCATATTCAAATGTAAATGATTTAATGACATAAATGGGTTGAGATTATTTGAGATTTTAGGGCGCAAATTAAGTTTTTGTGTTTCATCAGGCAATAATGTCACAATCTTATTATATTGACGCCCCTGCCTATCCGATTACAGAAAATATCTATAATCTCGATTATTCGGTAAGTTTTGGAAATTTTGTAGAGCTGCAAACACTTTTATATTGAATTTATCGACGAGATCTTTAAATCCACTGTAATTATTAGCGATACCGTTTTCATCATTCTTGACCCTTTCGTCCCCCCCCCCTTCCCTTCTGATTTCAAGGTGGGGTCGCGTCCCTCCCTAAATCTACGCCCCTCCCTAAATCTACGCCCGTGATTGTCAGCAAGAGAATTAATGTCCCCCAATATAATTAAAACCTCATATTTGTTTACTACAGACCACATTAGATCAAAATTATCCCCCTTTGACCACGAGTGCGCTACATTTTGCGATAATAAAATCTCGCAAATACAGGGGCTGGCATTAGTCTACTCTTTCGCAATTTCCAACATTCAAAGTCCTTTGCTCAATGGGTCACACTTTATTGTGCATTCTGACAGATTAAACACGATATAAAATTTCAAGCCCTCCAACCATATCAAGGTGGAAAACTCAATGAGCCACTACGGTTCCCTATAGACTCTCGATAACCAAAAAGTCCGAAAAGTGTGGAGCGACTGTGGATATAATAGTATACACACAGCGGATATATCCAATTTATGACTCAAAAAGATCCCTCAATACAATGGGAAGGACCGTAAAACCTAATTTTTGTTTACTACAGACCTCATTAGATCAAAATTATCCCCCTTTAACCACGAGTGCGCTACATTTTATATAATAAAATCTCCCAAAGACAGCAGCATTAGTCTACTCTTTATACTCTACGCATCCAACCTGCATCACCATATCAAGGTGGAAAACTCAATGAGCCACTACGGCTCCCTATAGACTCTCGATAACCAAAAAGTCCGAAAAGTGTGGAGCGACTGTGGATATAATGGTATACATACAGCGGATCTAATTAGTGTTTTCATGACACAAAAAGATCAAGTTTAAAAAAAAAACAATGTGGTTTTTATTAGTAATAAACAGTTTCATATAAAATATTATATTTGATTCTGCTCATTTTTTGGGCTAATTTGTAGATTGCTGCCTCAAACTAGTGTTCATTATATCACTATATCAGACTAATTGTCCTTTCTACAAATCAATTAGGGAAATGATTATAATAGTATTCAAAAAAATAGCTTGTCAGGCAAGGTAATATACGCCCACTGGAAGCTTTGTTTGAAAAGAACATTTGGCAGAAAACAACAACCCTCACAACCATGAAATATTCAACCTATAGTCATGGCCTACATTCCGTTCAGAACTTAAATTAAGTGTCGTCCAAATATTTTTTTTCTCAATTTCATCAAGGCTTTAGCATTCATCAACTTTAGTCAAAATCCTTCCGCCTTGTATAGTGTTTATGGCTAAAAACTAAACGTATTTCGAAGGAGAAGGGCAATAAGTCATAGGGTTTATCCTGTGATAATAAACTATTTCAATAGGTTTCATTAAAATCTATCAAGAATTGTGACTTCTAGAGTATTTACAACCTAAAAATCAACGTGTTTTGTCGAAGAACAAGGGCAGTAATTCATATAAAATATTTTTGTTAGGGTTTGAACCTAGGGTTCATCCTAGGGTGATAATAAACAATTTCAGCAAGTTTCGTCTAAATCTGTATTAAAGAACATGGGCAATAATTCATATTTAATATTTTATTGATTTTCAACAGGGTTTGGGTGATAATAAACAATTTCAGTAAGTATCGTCCAAATCCATAAAGAATTGTGACTTTTAGTTGTGTTTCGAGTTAAAAATAAAACATGTTTTAAAGAACAAGGGCAATAATTCATAATATTATTTGTTATTTTCCGATTTTATTGATTTTTTTTTTAATAGGCTTCATCCTTGGGTGATAAACAATTTCAGCAAGTTTCGTCAAAATCCGATGTGCCCTGTGTTAACAAGCTTAGCCTCGAACGAAATTAAAGAACAAGGGCAATAATTCATATTTAATATTTTCCGATTTTAATGATTTTCCGTAGGGTTCATCCTTGGGTGATAATAAACAATTTCAGTAAGTTTCGTCAAAATTCGTACAGAATTGTGACTTGTGGAGCTTAAAATCGAACGAGAGCAATAATTCATAATAAATAATTTCCGATGCTTTTGATTTTAAAAAGGGTTCATCCTTGGGTGATAATAACCAATTTTCGTCAAAATTCGTAAAGAATTGTGACTTGTAGAGTGTTTTTATTTGAAAAAGTCGATTTTAAAATTTCGCTGATCAAAACGATAGAAATTTGTCGATTTTGGGCCAAGTTTTGAGAAAAACGGCATTTTTGTAAACTGCGATTGCGGGCGAACCGTAAGTCGGGGAGAGTTGCCCTTTGCAGGGTGGATAGGGGACGGGATTCTGCAATTTTCAAGACCATCTTGTAGTTCCATAGTTACAGGCACTCAAAGTTTGTGTTTTTTTGGGAAAAATCCCAAAATGTTCAAAGTTTTTGGCCTCTAGTTTTTCCCCAAATTTCAGAAAACAAATTTTAATCGAATTTCTGACATCTTTTGCGATGTTTTTGATAATAGAAACTTTAAAAAAAAAAACCCAGAATGGCCCTAAATTTGAAGCGTTTAATTAGAACCTGTTATTTAATGGACAATAAGCTTAGTTTAATGGTTTATTTGATTCTGTATGTATACTGTAGACACCTTTGATTGATGTTATTGACCAAGTTTGAGAACTTAATTTTTTTTTTCATTCTAAGAATTGGTATCGCTTTAGGAAAATGTTTATTTTTACAATTTTCATTACTGGACATTTATAGAGAGTTGGAATATGTTATTATCAATATTAAGTGTATATCAATATACAGTGGCGGATTTAGTGGGGGTGGGAGGTGAATCGGGTGGCGAGCCACCCCCTTACCTGTGTTGACGTGATTATATTATTACCAATTTATATATCATTTGATTAAAATGTTGACAAATCTTAAGATACATTTAGAGATGTATATTTGAACCTTAAACTATTTGAACCTCCAAAAATTTGCCACTCGCGCCTTTGGCGCTCCCGATTTTAGGACACATTTTTCCATTATTTTTTCCTTTATGAAATTCCTAAATCCGCCTCAGATGAATGATTTAAAGGGAAATGTTCAGCATTTTCGAGTGTCTATAGCTGTATATAGCTACTAAAAATGCACGAGGCGATAGTATAATTGGTCGAACGAATGGTGAACGTTCTACTTTAAATGTATCTAAATAAGTTTAGATTTATTTTAAACGTGAATGTTGTTGATAATTATTAATCAAAATGTTATTCATATTCAAATGTAAATGATTTAATGACATAAATGGGTTGAGATTATTTGAGATTTTAGGGCGCAAATTAAGTTTTTGTGTTTCATCAGGCAATAATGTCACAATCTTATTATATTGACGCCCCTGCCTATCCGATTACAGAAAATATCTATAATCTCGATTATTCGGTAAGTTTTGGAAATTTTGTAGAGCTGCAAACACTTTTATATTGAATTTATCGACGAGATCTTTAAATCCACTGTAATTATTAGCGATACCGTTTTCATCATTCTTGACCCTTTCGTCCCCCCCCCCTTCCCTTCTGATTTCAAGGTGGGGTCGCGTCCCTCCCTAAATCTACGCCCCTCCCTAAATCTACGCCCGTGATTGTCAGCAAGAGAATTAATGTCCCCCAATATAATTAAAACCTCATATTTGTTTACTACAGACCACATTAGATCAAAATTATCCCCCTTTGACCACGAGTGCGCTACATTTTGCGATAATAAAATCTCGCAAATACAGGGGCTGGCATTAGTCTACTCTTTCGCAATTTCCAACATTCAAAGTCCTTTGCTCAATGGGTCACACTTTATTGTGCATTCTGACAGATTAAACACGATATAAAATTTCAAGCCCTCCAACCATATCAAGGTGGAAAACTCAATGAGCCACTACGGTTCCCTATAGACTCTCGATAACCAAAAAGTCCGAAAAGTGTGGAGCGACTGTGGATATAATAGTATACACACAGCGGATATATCCAATTTATGACTCAAAAAGATCCCTCAATACAATGGGAAGGACCGTAAAACCTAATTTTTGTTTACTACAGACCACATTAGATCAAAATTATCCCCCTTTAACCACGAGTGCGCTACATTTTATATAATAAAATCTCCCAAAGACAGCAGCATTAGTCTACTCTTTATACTCTACGCATCCAACCTGCATCACCATATCAAGGTGGAAAACTCAATGAGCCACTACGGCTCCCTATAGACTCTCGATAACCAAAAAGTCCGAAAAGTGTGGAGCGACTGTGGATATAATGGTATACATACAGCGGATCTAATTAGTGTTTTCATGACACAAAAAGATCAAGTTTAAAAAAAAAACAATGTGGTTTTTATTAGTAATAAACAGTTTCATATAAAATATTATATTTGATTCTGCTCATTTTTTGGGCTAATTTGTAGATTGCTGCCTCAAACTAGTGTTCATTATATCACTATATCAGATTAATTGTCCTTTCTACAAATCAATTAGGGAAATGATTATAATAGTATTCAAAAAAATAGCTTGTCAGGCAAGGTAATATACGCCCACTGGAAGCTTTGTTTGAAAAGAACATTTGGCAGAAAACAACAACCCTCACAACCATGAAATATTCAACCTATAGTCATGGCCTACATTCCGTTCAGAACTTAAATTAAGTGTCGTCCAAATATTTTTTTTCTCAATTTCATCAAGGCTTTAGCATTCATCAACTTTAGTCAAAATCCTTCCGCCTTGTATAGTGTTTATGGCTAAAAACTAAACGTATTTCGAAGGAGAAGGGCAATAAGTCATAGGGTTTATCCTGTGATAATAAACTATTTCAATAGGTTTCATTAAAATCTATCAAGAATTGTGACTTCTAGAGTATTTACAACCTAAAAATCAACGTGTTTTGTCGAAGAACAAGGGCAGTAATTCATATAAAATATTTTTGTTAGGGTTTGAACCTAGGGTTCATCCTAGGGTGATAATAAACAATTTCAGCAAGTTTCGTCTAAATCTGTATTAAAGAACATGGGCAATAATTCATATTTAATATTTTATTGATTTTCAACAGGGTTTGGGTGATAATAAACAATTTCAGTAAGTATCGTCCAAATCCATAAAGAATTGTGACTTTTAGTTGTGTTTCGAGTTAAAAATAAAACATGTTTTAAAGAACAAGGGCAATAATTCATAATATTATTTGTTATTTTCCGATTTTATTGATTTTTTTTTTAATAGGCTTCATCCTTGGGTGATAAACAATTTCAGCAAGTTTCGTCAAAATCCGATGTGCCCTGTGTTAACAAGCTTAGCCTCGAACGAAATTAAAGAACAAGGGCAATAATTCATATTTAATATTTTCCGATTTTAATGATTTTCCGTAGGGTTCATCCTTGGGTGATAATAAACAATTTCAGTAAGTTTCGTCAAAATTCGTACAGAATTGTGACTTGTGGAGCTTAAAATCGAACGAGAGCAATAATTCATAATAAATAATTTCCGATGCTTTTGATTTTAAAAAGGGTTCATCCTTGGGTGATAATAACCAATTTTCGTCAAAATTCGTAAAGAATTGTGACTTGTAGAGTGTTAACGAGCAATTGTGGACGGACCGATGTACATGGGTGACGGCAATATACGGTCCACATTTCATGTGGGCGTATAAAAAGAAAGAAACATCTACATATTTTACAAGGATAACTACTTAGGTTCTGTGCGGATCCTTTCTCCCAGCTGGTCCTTGGCCGAAGCTCTTAGCATTGATCTTTCCCGATTATCCGTACCCATTTACAGCCGGGTGGACTGGAATTATAAGTGAAGGTGACTTATTCAAGGTCATTGGACTTTCACACCCTGATCGAGAACCGAACTTTCAAACATAACGACCACCATTTGCCCGCATCCAAGCAAATGACGTCATGTTTGTAAAGAACGATGCTCTAACCACTGTGCTATAGAACCTCACAAAGACAAGACTAGATGGTATTGGATGAAAGTTTATTAAATGCATATGGTTATCAATTAACACTAGGATAAGAATGTCATAATGAAAATGTATCGAATACATCAATTAACACTAGGATAAGAATGCCACAGTATAAATGCATTAAATGCATGGTCATCAATATAACACTAGGATCATAATGCCATAAAGAAAATGTATCTAATACATGGTAATCAACATAACACTAGGATAAGAATGCCACAATATAAATGCATTAAATGCATGGTCATAAATGTAACACTAATATCGTAATGCCATAATGAAAATGTATCTTATACAAGGTAATCAACATAACACTAGGATAAGAATGCCACAATATAAATGCATTAAATGCATGGTCATCAATATAACACTAATATCGTAATGCCATAATGAAAATGTATCTAATACATGGTAATCAACATAACACTAGGATAAGAATGCCACAATATAAATGCATTAAATGCACGGTCATCAATGTAACACTAATATCGTAATGCCATCATGAAAATGTATCTAATACATGGTAATCAACATTACACCAGGATAAGAATGCCACAATATAAATGCATTAAATGCATGATCATCATAACACTAGGATCATAATGCCATAATGAAAATGTATCTAATACATGGTAATCAATTATAACACTAGGATAAGAATGCCACAATATAAATGCATTAAATGCATGGTCATCATAACACTAGGATCATAATGCCATAATGAAAATGTATCTA
Organism: Lottia scabra; assembly: GCA_029955415.1. Taxonomy (NCBI): domain Eukaryota; kingdom Metazoa; phylum Mollusca; class Gastropoda; family Lottiidae; genus Lottia; species Lottia scabra. The sequence continues at coordinate 17,641 of JARJEI010000095.1, forward strand.
ATACATGGTAATCAACACAACACTAGGATAAGAATGCCACAATATAAATGCATTAAATGCATGGTCATCAATATAACACTAGGATCATAATGCCATAATGAAAATGTATCTAATACATGATAATCAACATAACACTGGATTGAAAGGATCCTCTTAGGAACCTATGTTATCTTTGTAAATAAAATATGGTTGTTTATTTTTTTTTTTCTAAATAGCACTCTCATAGAATGATTATAAAGCCAAAATGCAAATTAATAAAATACATGCTAATTTACCTAGCACATTGTAATTATAAGTCCGAAGTCTAAAATTAAATGTATGCTAAATTACACTATCATTGTAATTATAAATCCACAGTTTAAAATCATGGCACTTTTATTGTAGAATTTGCATGCAACAAGAAAATATGGTATATCAATTCAATATATAATAACAAACATAATATATCATGATTGAGGAAAGAATTTGATTCTGAATAAACAAGAGAACAAGATGACTGATTTTGTACTATCAAAGGGATATGTTTACTTTTAGAAACTTTTAGTCTCAGAATCTGGATTTTTTTTAGCTTATCTAATCCATAATAATGTTTCAAAATTTAAGCCTTCAAATCCCAGTTTATTTCTAATGATGAGCGTTTGAAAGTCAAAAATATGACTCATCATTTAGTAGCACTATGACATATATAGAAAACACAATATATTATACAGAAATTGTAAGATAACTCGTCTGTTAAGGTGTGGGTATAATTGAAGGAATTGTGATATTTTAGGGCAATTCCAATAAATCTGAAGGCAAAGGTCCAAATCGATCCTTGAAAATGCTGAACATTCCCCTTTAACAATGACGAATAAAACAATATTTAAAAAGAACATTGATACTTGATGAACATTTATTTTCAACTGCTTAACATTTGCCTAATACCAATGCAAGAAGAGCCATTCTAACATACATTCCATTTTCAGCCTGTCTGAAATAGGCTGCTCTTGGATCTGTATCAAAACTTGAGCTGGAAAATAACATAAGTGTTAATTTATGGATATATTTGATGAAAATCATTTCTAAAATAAACATATACTCTAAATCAACTTCCGTACATAAATGATAAAAGGCTAATTCTGTTATCTTTAGGCCTGTTTTTATTTTAAAATTGAGGCTCAGATCTACAAAGGCATCTACACATTCAGATATAATAACCTGAGCACACTATTAATGAGATGTTCTACTTTCTGGCAAAATATAGATTTTGTAGTCAAGATATGCCGTGTCCTCAAACCATCCATTTCATTACAGTCAGTCATTTTTTTCGATATCACTCAAGAAATGCATTGAATTGCAAGTCACCCTGTTTGAAACTTCGTGATTATTAAAACTAAATCAAAATATGTCCACAAGTTAGTTATGTTCTTAGGGAGATTAACTAACCATTTAGCTGCAAGTCTGTTTTGAGGATAAACCAATGTTTGTAAAGTTGTGTAAATAGCATTAGATAAGTTTTAATTTTTAATCTGAAAACTTTTAGTCAAAGGGAATATATGTATTTATATGCCATTTTATCTTAAACAAAATCCAGCATAAATACCTTATTTCATCCAGTCGTGGCAGTGGATGCATCACTACCATTTTCTTTTTAGCTTTCGTCATCAACTCGGGTGTTATAACAAACTGTCCACAAGCCTAAAATATTTAACAGATATAACTAGATAGATAATGCATCAACTCCATGGAATTTCAGTCTGGAGGTAATAGGGCAGACCCCAATACACATAAGAATGCTTGAAAGCCACTGGATCCCTGTTAACGTAAAATAGCGACTAGCTCCGTGTTGTTACCGGAAGTTGTCAAGCATCTAAAAGGAAAACTTCCGCCCGTGCTCTTCACTCGATGAATATGAGGTAGTCGAAGAAGAATGGTCTGACGGCCATCTTGTCATCATCATTTCCTTCATCTGTATGTTTATGTTTGTGATGTTCCTCGGGTTTTATGTATTGTGTATCATTGTATGTCTTCATCATAAATAAATCTCATCAACTAGATATGACTTTTCAATGCCTATTAGCATTTATGAAAATTATCTTGTATGAATTCTACTTAAGACATAATTATAATTTCTTCTGAAGGTAATGACAGAAAGAAATCCTTGGCCTCATAATGATAAAATAAAGTTGATACCTTTTCATATTCTTCTTTACTAGAGAAACGTTCACGCTGTATTCTGGTCATGTATAATACATCTGTATCTAGTAGAGCCTTTTCTAATGATGAACATTCTTCCTAAAAATACATTGAAATCATTTTTATCATTATAATGGTGGGTCTGATTTGTTTTAGCAGAACCGGAGGCCTGTGCAGGAAAAAAATCCAGAAGGGGGTCCAAAATACGGATTTTACTAATCGCAACGTTGCGGCTGTTGTAAATCTGAGCTACCAGAGGTGTTTTTTTTTAAAACAGATTTGTTTTGGAAACTTTTTTTTTTAACTCATATGAGAAGGTGGGGTTGGTCTGTGTTCACCCCCTGAACACATGCCTTAGAACATTATTGAGAAAAAAATCCTTACTTGTCTAATGCCTTTAGAAGCAACAAAATCTTGAATATCATCAGGCATCTTTAGACCAGGTGGTGCTACATATCTAAAATTAACTTTGTATAAGGTTAATAGTCTAGCTAATGAATGTACTGTTCTACCATTCTTTAAATCTCCAACCATAGTTATCTACAACCAATAAAATAGCGAAATTATGTCTCATACACAAAACTTATCAACAATTTTACTGTTGTGTGTATAGTTAGTAGGTCCTACAAATATTTTAAACGTACCATAATGGCAGAGAACAATTTCGTAATTGATACCCATGATAGAATGTGCTAAAATAACTAAGATTACTTTCTTTAGAGTAACCCATTTAAGCAATGCAAGGTATTTTAGAAGAAGGAAGAACAAAGTAAAAAATTATGCTTTTTTTCTTAGTGTAGCCTACATATTCTTATGAAAATATAGCTTATATCGACTTAAAATTCCCCTATGATAAACTTAGAACAAGGAGTGTGTCAACAAATATTTTAACAATCTTGGCCCCATTCTTAAAACAAAACTATTATATGAAATTGTCATAAGTTTGCTTCAGCGAAAATTGTTCGTAACATTAAATGATTCTATCTATATACTCACTGTTAAATTGTTGACTGTACCAATTTCTTCTCTGATAGTAAAGACATCTAATAAAGCTTGACTGGGATGTTCACCCACCCCATCTCCTGCATTTATCACTGGTTTACGACATGTTCTGGCTGAAGACTAGACATAAAAATAAATACTCATTCATATTTTATCACAGAGATTTCAAAGAACATAAAGTGATAAAGTTTGACTATTGTAATTGATGATGTGTGTCTGGAGTATACTTACTAGCACAGTGCCAGGTTTTGGATGTCTCATTACAATAACATCAGCATATCCTGACATCATAGCTATGGTATCTAAAAAACAAAATTATGTTGAGGATAAATAACAGTATTTACAATGTATACAGATTTTTTTTATGTTTGTGAAATCATAAATTTAAATTTTTCCATATATGACAGGTGTAATTATAATCTGAAGGTCATTGCATAGTATTCTTTTTTTCATAAAACTCAGAATCAGGTAAATTGTTAAAGTAACCCACCATTTAGACTCTCTCCTTTTTGAACAGAAGAAGTAACTTCATTCAGATTGATAACAGATCCACCTAATCTCATCATAGCTGCTGCAAATGAACAACTTGTCCTTGTTGATACTTCATAAAACATAGATGCCATGACTTTTCCCTGCAAATACACACAAAAGTAAATGCAATCTCTTTAGTCATTTTCAAGTTGTTTTGATCAAACCAGTTAAATTGAGTTTACTACTTAAAGGGGAATGTTAAGCATTTTCAAGAATCAATAGCCAGATTTACTGGAACTGCCCAAAAATCGCACAATCTGTACCTTAACAGTTATCTTTCATTTTCTGTATATGTGTTTTCTATATAAATCATAAGCCGTGTTTACACTACCTTGAAAATTGGCTCACTTGAAGTGAGCCGGGCTCGACCCGGGCCAGGCCCGCCTGACAGGTACCGTTTACACAGCGCTGTTTTCACCGGGCCAGAATGGTGAGACATCAAGTACACACCGCCTGCGCATGCCATAAACAAAGCGATGATTTTGAAGTCGTAGTTAATATTTTGCCACATTCAAACCTCAAACGATTCTTTAAATGATTTCATTTTGTTTTCGGGACACACAATAATAAAAGTTCATGTTTGCATGCCTACTTACCTACCAAGCTATTGCAAACGAGGTAGTTTATTACGACAATGGTTTCTGCGAATGAAGTCACAGGGTCAATACTATCATCGCGCATGCGCATAACTAGTGGCGCGTTTACACTGCACAAATATATTGCCGAGCCGGGCTCGGTCCGGGTCGAGCTCACCTCTACTTGCCGGGCTCGGCCCACTTGAAATTAGAACCGGGCCGAGCTTGCTCAACCCGTTTACACTACCACTTTTATTGCCGAGCCGGGCTCGGTCCGGACTCGGCCCGGATAATTATTGGCTGTGTAAACGCGACTATAGTCTTAATAAACAACAAGTCGTATTTTTTACTTTCAAATGATGATATTTATGGATACACAGGGAATTTGAAGGCTTAAATTTTGAGGGAGAGTTTGGAACATTATTATGGATTAGATTAGCTCAAAAAAATCAAGGTTTTATGATCGAACAGTTAGTGAACATATCTCTTTAAGCAATGCACAACAATGTATCCTAAGTGCATGATCTCAAAACCATTGTCTAAAAAACATGCAATACTCTGATTGTTGAATGTTCTTGTCCTGACATTAAGCAATCAGATGCAGTTGTTAATAACAATAACCTGTGATCATTTATGCATCTTAACCTACCTTTAGTATATAATCTAATGGTCTATCTCTCAACACCCCAACACGGAAATTGTGGGCTAAATTAAATAACTGATGTAACTGCAATAAAAAAAATTATATTTTGGAATCAGAATTAGAATGGGTGAGATTCAACTCTCATGATTATACTATAATATACCATAAACTGATGAAATTTCAAATCTATGCTGTTGGATTCTCCTGTTTTATGTCCAAAAAATGTTCTCGATTGATTGAACACGGTATAACACTTCCTGTTGTGGACATAACTAAGGTGTCACTAAGGATATCACACCTAAAACCACTTTGTTATTGGGTTTCTTAACGCAACATCTCTTTAGATGAGGGCCACAAAAAAAAATTAATGATCCTGTTTGAAGATGACTTTTTCAGTTATAAATAATTATCCTAAATTCTCAAGCCTAGCTCCTGCTTAAGAATTTCATATCAAAAGGCAAGTCAGCATTTTCATATTTTCTCAGTTACTTACCTGTTCACGATTAAATGATGCAACAGATAAAACATGATTACCAGTTAGTCCAGGGGTATAATGGGGTAAACCAACAGGCTGGAATGGTTGTTGATGAGATGGCATGCCATCTGTCATTCCAGAGTGTAATTCTTGTGATCCCTGTGGTGATTTCAGTTGAGTTGGTGCTAGCCATCTCTGTCCCTCTGTCGCTGAAAAATCAAAGTTCGAGCATATATTTTTAGGGGACTTTTGTGTTATATGGTACATGCTAAAATTTAGTTATTCCTATTAAAATTCATAAATGCACATCAACAAAGCAATACTCTTGACACAGATCTTGTGATAAACACTGAAAATATAAGCCAGATATCTTGTGATAAACACTTACATTATAAGTCAAATATCTTGTGATAAGCACTGACAATATAAGTTAGATATCTTGAGATAAACACTAACAATATAAGCCAAATATATTGTGATAAGCACTGACAATATAAGTCAGATATCTTGTGATAAGCACTGACAATATAAGTCAGATATCTTGTGATAAACACTGACAATATAAGTCAGATATCTTGTGATAAACACTGGCAATATAAGCCAAATATGTTATGATAAACACTGGCAATATAAGCCAAATATCTTGTGATAAACACGGGCAATATAAGCCAAATATCTTGTGATAAGCACTGACAATATAAGTCAGATATCTTGTGATAAACACTGACAATATAAGCCAAATATCTATTGATTAACACTGACAATATAAGTTAGATATCTTGTGATAAGCACTGGCAATATAAGCCAGATATTTTGTGATAAACACTGGCAATATAAGCCAAATATCTTGTGATAAACACTGACAATATAAGTCAAATATCTTGTGATAAACACTGACAATATAAGCCAAATATATTGTGATAAACACTGACAATATAAGCCAGATATCTTGTGATAAACACTGGCAATATAAGTCAGATATCTTCTGATAAACACTGGCAATATAAGTCAGATATCTTGTGATAAACACTGACAATATAAGTCAGATATCTTGTGATAAACACCGGCAATATAAGACAGATATCTTGTGATAAACACTGACAATTTAAGTCAAATATCTAAGTGATAAACACTGGCAATATAAGCCAGATATCTTGTGATAAACACTCTGGCAATATATGCCAAATATCTTATGATAAACATTGGCAATATAAGCCAGATATCTTGTGATAAACACTGGCAATATAAGCCAAATATCTTGTGATAAACACTGGCATTATAAGCCAGATATCTTGTGATAAACACTGGCAATATAAGCCAAATATCTTGTGATAAATACTGGCAATATAAGTCAGATATCTTGTGATAAACACTGGCAATATAAGTCAGATATCTTGAGATAAACACTGACAATATATGCCAAATATATTGTGAAAAACACTGACAATATAAGCCAAATATCTTGTGATAATACACTGACATTATAAGTCAAATATCTTGTGATAAACACTGACAATATAAGCCAGATATCTTGTGATAAACACTGACAATATAAGTCAGATATCTTGTGATAAACACTGACAATATAAGCCAGATATCTTGTGATAAACACTGACAATATAAGTTAGATATTCTGTGATTAACACTGACAATATAAGTCAAATACCTTGTGATAAACACTGACAATATATGCCAAATATATTGTGATAAACACTGACAATATAGGCCAAATATCTTGTGATAATACACTGACATTATAAGTCAAATATCTTGTGATAAACACTGACAATATAAGCCAGATATCTTGTGATAAACACTGACAATATAAGTCAGATATCTTGTGATAAACACTGACAATATAAGCCAGATATCTTGTGATAAACACGGACAATATAAGTTAGATAATCTGTGATTAACACTGACAATATAAGCCAAATATCTTGTGATAAGCACTGACAATATAAGTCAAATATCTTGTGATAAACACTGACAATATAAGTCAGATATCTTGTGATAAACATTGACAATATAAGTTAGATATCTTGTGATAAACACTGACAATATAAGCCAAATACCTTGTGATAAACACTGACAATATAAGTCAAATATCTTGTGATAAACACTGACAATATAAGTCAAATATCTTGTGATAAACACTGACAATATAAGTCAAATATCTTGTGATAAACATTGACAATATAAGTCAGATACCTTGTGATAAACACTGACAATATAAGCCAAATACCTTGTGATAAACATTGACAATATAAGCCAGATATCTTGTGATAAACACTGACAATATAAGTTAGATATCTTGTGATTAACACTGACAATATAAGCTAAATATCTTGTGATAAACACTGACAATATAAGTCAAATATCTTGTGATAAACACTGACAGTATAAGCCAGATATCTTGTGATAAACACTGGCAATATAAGTTAGATATCTTGTGATAAACACTGACAATATAAGTCAAAAATCTTGTGATAAACACTGGCAATATAAGTCATATCTTGTGATAAACACTAACAATATAAGTCAAATATCTTGTGATAAACACTGGCAATATAAGTCAGATATCTTGTGATAAACACTAACAATATAAGTCAAATATCTTGTGATAAACACTGGCAATATATGCCAAATATCTTGTGATAATACACTGACATTATAAGCCAGACATTTGAATTTTGAGAAACCCAAAGGCATTATAAGTCACATATCTTAACTCAGATATCTTGAAAATTGTGATAAACACTGGTTATACATTTCAGATGCACAAAATGTCAAATATTGTGATTAAGACACTGGACTTGCATTATAAGTCAGGTATCTTGTGATGCATACTGACAATATAAGCCTGATTTCTTTTGATAATCAGATATTTAATTGTATAAACACTGACATTATATCGAAGATATCTTATAATAATAAGCTATTTATCTGTATAAACACTGACATTATATGTCAGACACTAAGAAATTATGTCAGATATTGTCTGATAAACACTGACAACATAATATATAAGATATCAGATAATAAATTCTGACAATATAGGTCTGATAGGTGACACTATAATTTATAAGCCAAATATTCTTGTCATGTTTTGTCAATGAGTCAGACATCTTGTGATACATACTGACAATGTGTCTGATATCTTGTGATACATATTGAGACTACAATCTAGCTAGATATCTTGCTGTGAAACATATTGACATAATAAACTAGATACATTGTCATACATATTGACATTTCTAGCCAGATATCTTGAGATACATATTGACAATAAAAGTCAAATATTTCATCTCACATACTTCTGCATTCAGATGATTATTCATAAAATGTAACATGGAACAAAGAATTTATTTTCATAGAAAAAAATATAAATAAAAAAATTGAACCCAAAACATTAAAAAGAGCTCATTATTGCAAGTTAAAAAAAGAAAAAAAATTAACCATTAGAAAAAAAAAAGCAAAGATAACAAAAACAATTTTCAAAATCTTTACCAAGAGTCTTGTCTAAGAGTACCGATTCAGACCTATTCTTACCTACATCAGCTACAAAAGATTGAAATTCGAGATTGAAATCTTTATTGTGCTCTAGAGCAATGGGTAAGGTCAAATCTTGTGTAAGCACCAACACATAACACAACATTTGAACTAATTTTTTGTGTTAATATAAGGTGTGAACATGAGAAACCAGTATATTTTTTATATTGGTGAAGTTTTTCAATATCAGTCAAATAAGGAATATTAGCATGTGACCCAATCCAAATTCTGTACTAACACTAGTGTTAACGCTAAGAAGGAATTTGACCTCACCCATTGTATAGATATCGACAAAAGATTTTCCTAGCATCTGACTTAGACATCAGAAATAACTTGATTATTACTTGATTGGCAACATTATTAATCCTTTTTTATTACCATGCATATTAAATATTTATATCTCAGAGCATTTAGCACATACCACTTCATTTTACGATAGTTTCATTAATAATAATGGAATCATCATAAAATACAAAACTTATGGCATGTATTAACTAATTGTTATTCTCTAGGTACCAAATCACTTTGGATAAAATGCCCTTTGTGGAATTGTGGTCATAATCTAGTTCCAAACATTTTTAATAGCCAAAAGAAAAGCCTTGTCCGGAACAGTGTTGCAGTTTACTCAAATCCCATTACCACAGTTGTTATGGGACTAGGATCTGTGCATACCACCAGGCAGGTGAGACAGAGGGGAGGTAACTTACCATGTCTATTATCAGGTGAATCTGGAACTGTTTAGAGGCACACCATACAAACAAGGATGAAAGAAGAGGGAAAAAAAGCAAAGGAACAATTAAAGCAAGAAATAAATGTTAACTTTCAATAATTAAAGGGTTAGAAAAGAAATGTAAAAACAGAATGTTTTTCTAATATGTAAACTTTGTCAGGCTGTTGCTAAAATCGGAAATTTTATCAAGTTTTATGAAAACTGGTTAAAAAAGAATATATTTTTAAAATCTAAATTTGTTCTTCAAGTATGGATACAAACCAAGTTTCATAAAAAAAAAAAGAAAATGCTGATGTCCTTTGGATGGACATGTTTCCAACAATACAAGCAAGATTCAGTCAATTAATGCTAAAGAACCAAAATATTATGTTAATAGGGTTGAAGTGTTAGGTTCCTCACTCAAATACGAAATCACTACATATACTGTCTATATATTTTTGTTTATATGAATTCATATTGATCTTAGAGGTCCACCTTTAAAAATAGCAGTTCAGATCAATAAACCTTATTCACCCCTCTCTTCAGCCGCTTAGAAACCGAGGTTCATAACGCAAATGATGTCAACCCATTCATGAAATACAACGTCAAATGAATGAAAAGGAATATGACGTCACTAATCACCATATCAACAGCGAGAAAATGGTCTAAAAACTGCCTTTTCAGCCCCTTTCTCAAAAATATGTGAAGAAACACTTCATCTGAAAGTCTTTTTAAATAGCGTAATTAAATTGATTAGGCTTGAGTTGACTTGATAAGGTGGCGTTAAAGACCTCAAGGTGGTGATTTTTCTGCAGTGGCAAGACACTGCTTTTGTTTGCTTGCGTTATGAGCCCTGATATGGATCCAAGATGGCCGACGCGTGAATAAGGTCTATAGAAAAAAGAAGACAGCTTTCAATCGAATTTCTAAATGGTTCCAAAAGAATATTCCCTGAATATCAAAATCATATTATTTCAAGCTTTTAAGCAGGATAAGCACTATGCAACCTATGTGATGGTTTAATATCAATTTAATGGTACTAAGGATAAAAAAAAACTAAGGATTTGGCATTAAATCATTATTTTCTTACTATGGAAAAAAATGAACTAAAGATATTATTACCTTTTGACTGAAGTATTTGATCTAGAAAGTTACAAGTATCAACTCAAGAATGATTTTTATCAAATTCCATAGTAAGGAGAGCTGAACTACTACTAAATTTTAGTAGTAGAATGACCAAGATAAAGGTAAAGGTAGACTTGTTTTTGAGAAATGGGAGCATGGTCGATATGAAATTGCTTCTAAAAAATTATTACTACTTTAAGCATGGCAGAAAAGTAAAATACAAAAAAAATTGACTTTTTTAACATGTAAGCTACTCTACTTTTCATTCAGACTTGAGACTGTTTAGAAAATGAAAGGAAGGTACAACTTACTAGACGTAAAACTTTCATAACTCTTAGCCGGAAGAGAATATTTCTCGTAATTATAATTTCCACTGAATAATTTCCGCGGACTTGATGGCTCAGATGTATGAGTCTGTTGTGGTATGGCAATATTTAACTGAGGAGGTTCTACAATATTTAGATGTTGATTTGGTTGTACCATTGTTCTGACATCTAGACCATATCCTGGTTCTATCAAAATCTAAAACAAAGTCAAATAGGATGAATTTCCAAAATGATCTGGGTCCGGTTCCTAGCATTTAAGTAAGTCCAAGTCCTTGATTTTCCTACTAATTCTTGCATAGACTTAAGTCGACTTAGTGTTTTAAGCTCGAAATTGATCTTAAGCACAAGGCTAGGAACTGGGTCCAGGAGTGTATTCATATTTTGGAATCATCATCCTACAAGCAAATCTTATTGTGCAAATGAAAAAGTCAATGCCATTTAGTGTGAAATGACAGAGGCACAAATGCATCAACAATCAACAGTCTGTAAGTGTATTTTTATATTACCTTTCAGGTAGTTTTTGAGTTAAAAAATTAACAGGAAGGTTATATACGCCCACTTGCAGCTTTTGTTTTAAACAAAATAATGAGTTACAGAAAAAAAAATTTAAACTTCAGTCAAATACCACTTTTAATTTTTTGGGAAGATACTGAACAATATTACCAAGTTATGTCAAAAATTGGGCCTTCAAGAGTAGGTTTTCTCAAATTTGCTAAATGAAGTTTTTTTACCGTTACATACATTTGATGTCCGAAAGAGGTCATTTGTAAGCGGACATTATGGCAAAAGAATCGGTACTGTCCGGAATATATGGGCAAATCAACAGCCCTGTTTTCGTTACAGTTCATCCTTGGGTGATTATGAACACTCTCTCACCAAGTTTCATCAAAATCTGTCAAGAATTGTGCCCTGTAGAGTGTTAATGGAGAATTGTGGACAGACCAATGGACGGACTTGGGTGACTTCTATAAATATATGCCCCTCATTTCATGTGGGCGTATAAAAATGACAAAGTAGACTTAGCACATGATTTTTCATTAATTTGATTACTTTATTAGCCTTCTCAAAAATCCGGTTTACCGGCTTGTCAACATAAGATTGAGTCGGTATACCGACTTATAAGGTTGAAAGGGTTAAGTCAGGATTTTGTGAAGATGGCCCCTTTAAAATCAACTGTTTGAATTTCATAGTCAAATCATGCAAATATGAGTTAGTTATGGCAATGTAATGCAGGGAATAACAAATGTTATTAACTATAACGCACAAACAAAATTAATTCTAATTACCTCTCCATCAATAAAGGCAGTTTCTCCTCGAATGACCACTCTTCTGACAGCACCACAAACACTTTTACCAGCAAATGGCGTCCATTTTGATTTACTGTATTTCATATATTGTGGTAAAATCCACCTACTACTCATGTCTACTTCAATATATGTGTCTGGTTGTTCTGGTAGATTAAATATACGTCTGGGATTGGTGTATAATCTTGAAATCAGATCCTGGAAATCAAATGCATTTTGACTTAAAGGGATTGTAAATAGGTTTTTTAAACTTAGTATGTGTATCGAGGACACTAATAGCATCAATTTGCTCCATTCCAATTTCCATTCCGACGTCTGAGGTTCTTGCAATTCCACTAAAACTAACGCGTTTTATGACGTCACTAATAGTGATCTGCATAGATATCAATAGTAGCTTCCAGTGGATCACTATTAGTGACGTCATAAAACGCGGTAGTTTTAGTGGAATTACAAGAACTACATACGTCGGACTGAAAATCAGAATGGCGCAAATTGATGCTATTAGTGTCCCCGATACACATACAAAGTTTAGAAATCCTCTTTCCCTTTAAGTAGAAGATTCTGATCAAACCAAGGTAAGGTTTGGATAGTTCTGAACAGGTTCTGTATGTTCCAATTCTGCCTACAATCCAAAATAATGAACCAGGTATCTTCCATTCAAAATTTATCTATATTTCCCTTCCTGCCATTTTGAATTCTGTCTGGACCTACTATTTTATGGAACAAATACAACTCATTCTGAAATCTGAACTTTGTTTCAACTTTTGGTTGATTCCATAATTTCCAAATATGAAGAACTTACCAATCAAGCCCCAAAGTAAAATGTTGAGTATACAGTGGAACCCATTTAACCGCACATTTCTGTTCCTGATAAAATCATATGGTTTAATGAATTTTCAGATAGTTGAAATATGATAAATCATATCTAGTTACAACCCTTCAGGTTCATTTGGACACCTGACAAATGTCACATACATTATGGAACTTGTTAATCATTAAATAAAATAATTATCTTTGATAACTAACCTCTAGTGTCAATTTTCCTTCAGTGACGGCTGTTAATAATAATGGTAGCATGGTCTCTAATCCAGGAAAACCAGGTGGCGCCTTATCACTTGTCTTCTCTTCTACACTATGTGGAGCTGAAAAGCACAAGATAATCTCCAATCCAATAATCTAATGTAAAGTGTGAACAAGTTAAAGGGTTTGTAAGACTTTATGCATCAAATTGCACTATTACAAATTTCTGTAAATTATCTGTTTGTTCTAACTATTTTACGTAAACAAAGAGTGTTATGATTTCACTGTCAAGAAATATGCTTTAAAGGATCTTTGCAAGAGTGATGTTATAGATACCAAGAGAAATTCAATGAATATGAAAGACAGTTGTTGTTCTACAAAATTTCCCTCATTTCACACCACATGACATCCAAATATATGAACAAAAAAAGTTTCATTTCATTTCAATGGCTTACCATGATCTGTAGCAAAACAGTCAATAATATCCATATTATCCCATAATGCCTGTTGATCTTCCTTAGTAACCAATGGTGGCTTGACACGCCCCCTGTCAGATCCTATATTGCTCAAATCTTCAGCAGTTAAGAACAAATGATGTGGCGCTACTTCACATGTTACAGATAATCCTTTCTCTTTAGCAGCTTTGATAACCATAATCTAAGATATAAATGAAGAAAAAAATAATGGTGGCATTCGACAGGTGAGTTCTGAACAAGTTAAAAGGATTGTAGCGAGTTTTTCTAAATTTTGTATGTGTATCAAGGACAATGAAAGAATCAATTTGTGCCATTCCAATTTCCATTCTGACATCTGTGGTTCCTGTAATTCCAATAAAACTAATGCGTTTTATGACTTCACTACCAGTGATCTGCATAGATATCAATATAGTAGCTTCCGGTAGATCACTGTCAGTGACGTCAAAAAAACTTGTTAGTTATAGTGAAATTGCAAGAACCACAGACGTCAGATGGAAATTGGAATGGGGGAATCAGTGTCCCTGATACACATACAAAGTTTAGAAAAACTCTTTACAATCATTTTAATTCCTTTCAAATTGGAAATTATAGCAGCAATCAAACCATAAGAACTGCATGACACATTCAAAATCACCCTTTTATTGTGAATACTATCAACATCCAAATCTTTTTCACACACAAAAGCTTTTGGAAATTTGTTTCAACTAGTTTTAACTAACTTCACTTTGATTCAATGAATCCCAAACGAAATCTCCAATCATAGCCCAAATATTATGTTTTCGGGCAAAAAATCCCCCAAATCGGGCAAAATATCATTAAAATACGGGCAATATGTCAATCTGCCCCCCTACGGCTATGTTTCCAATCAAGCCAATCTAGTGATCAAAATATTTTTCAATGTAGAAAACTAGAATGACATATTACTTCAGTTTATCAGATTCTCTTACCTCCTCTAGTCTAGCAACATGACAAATATGAACAGGTCTCTTATATAAATCAGCTAATAAAATAATAGCAGCTGTGGTTGTCCCTTCAGCATGAGCACATATTGGTAAATTTTTTGGCCAGTTTTCAAAATGCTGAAAGGATAGAGAACAAAAGTGAAAGTAACAGTTTATATTACAATATGAAATGATTCAATAACATTGAAAGAATTTCATTAGATCAAAAGTAAATCCTTTCAATACTGAATAAGTATGAAATAAAATGTTGTATAAACCTACAACAAGTAATATAACTTTATATATGATATTTTTGGTAACAGCCCATTCACCAGCCACTTAGATGTACGAGGGGGGGCTGAAAAGTTCATAGCCTGACTCAGAAGGAGTTATGCCACAGTGATGAAACTTGGAATGAATTAAATTCAACATTTTCCGTGCGGTCCACACACTTCTTCTAGCGGTGTTGGGGTGCTTGGATCCCGGTGGTATAGAAGTTCTCACCCTAATCACCAGAAAAGTCCTCAACATCACTGTGGCATAACTCCTTCCAAGTCAGGCTATGAACTTTTTAGCCCCTCCTTGTATATCAGGTTATTATGGGGAGCTGCTTTTAATGTCAAAGAATACACTATCATGAAGTTACAAAGTGTCACTTAAAGGGATATGTTCACTAACAGTTCGACCAAAAAACTTTAATTCTCAGAGCCCAGGATTTTTTAGCTAATCTAATCCGTAATGATGTTCCAAACTCTCCCTCGAAATTTAAGCCTTCAAATCCCTGTGTATCCATACATATCAGCGTTTGAAAAATCAAAAATAAGACTCATCGTTTAGTAAGACTATGCCTTATATAGAAAACACATACACATATATAAAGTTAACTGTTAAGGAATGGGTATAATTGAAGAGATGTAAATGCTGAACATTCCCCTTTAAACGTCTAAAGAGCCATTACTAATTCAATATCATAAGAATATTTACCTTCATCCAAACAGCTACACTATCTAGTTTCAATGTTGTAAAAGTTTCATTTAAATACATTTTTAAGGCAGCAGCTTGAGAGCCGATTTGAGGTAATGTTTGATAATTATCAGAACTAGCACCAACAAATATACCATAATCACACCTAGCACCTTTCTGAGCACACTGAAATAACAATTATAGAATACAGTCTTTGAGTGGCATTTAGCAATTGTAGGCATAGCTTTATGCATAGCTAATTTTCTCAAATGTCCCCGATTTCGCACAAGGAAATGACTATGTCCCCTGAATTGTATGCAAAAACTTGCAATTTCGAAGTATGATAAAGTCACCGCATTTTGCTTTTTACTACAAACTTAAATTGTGGCCCAGATTAAAGAGTCAGGCAGTGGACACTTTTTTTCAGACCTGTAACTCAGTTCGTGTCCCCTGGAAAATGTCCAAATGTCCCCAGTCTGGGACATGTACCCTAAGTTGAAAACCCAGGCTTTATGGTATTACAATTAAAGATCAAAGTTTTATGCCATGTTTTGCTCTGTTTCTCCTCAGGCTCAAGATAACAGAGGAAACACATTGAAACGTTGCATAAAACATTCAGCAATGATTGTTGTTACAGAAAATCATTGCAGTAAATATAAGTTCTAATATTGTAAAAGAGATTTTCATATTTGCTATCTACTATTTTATGTCTTGACAAAATTTGGCAAACTATTGCTAGAAATATAAATTGAAATGTCCAACTTTGCTCCAAATTAGTCTTATAACCAAGGCAACTCGATGAAGTATTCAATAAGGAAAAGCCGGCCAAACCAGTTTGAGTATTTTATCAAAAAAGAACAAACACTAGTTAAATTTAAAGATTCATACATACGCTTTTAGTCACATTAAATGCTGCCTGATCAACTGTTGGAGGGTTTGTATTAGGCATGGCTAGTATGAGAGTTATTCCCCCTGCTATGGCTGCAGCAGTAGCAGACGCCCAATCCTCTTTGTAGGTAGCACCAGGTTCTCTCACATGGACATGAACGTCAATCAATCCTGAAAGTTGGAAAACACAAATGTATATGTCAACCAAAACAATGAGTACCAAATAAAACATTGCTAGCTAAGATGGCGTCATTCTGCTGAACATGTTCTGCATGTTAAAATTCTGGATATACCACATTCAGAATTCACTTTTCACCCAAAAAGCAGCAAACTAGATATTAGAAGAAGTGTTGAATTAACAAATCCACATGCAGTTTGGCATGGACCAACTGCTTTTAAGTATTTTCTATTATCAAAATCATGCAATTGTTTCTGTACTGAAAATACTAAAGAAGGCTTTAGAAGTTTTTTTTATAAAACAGACATTTTCTCCATTTTTTTTATATTACCTGGTAATCTAAAAACTTTCTGTGATGATATACAATCTATGTGTGTTTTAACTGCAGGCGGTCCACGTAATATTCTTAATGCCTGTAATAGTCATGTATAAAAATATAATATATCCCTACCCATTTTCATTTTTGAGGGTATGAGTAAAATCTCATCCAATATTCCATTTTGATGAATGAAAGTAAAAGGGAATATTCTAAGATGTTCAATTGGTCCAAAGATGCAAAAACATATCACCAAAAAAACTTCCACCATGACCAACTAGAACATAGATTGCTAGGCAAGGTAATATACACCCACTGGCAGCTTTGGCTTTACACAAATATATTTGAGAGTTACAGGAGAAAATATTCAACCGTCAGTCATACACCTCTTTTGAATTTTCAATAGGGTTAATCCTTAGGTGGTAATAAACATTATCAGTAAGTTTCGTTAAAATCTATTCATAATTGTGACCCGTAGAGTGTTTACGAGCAATTGTGGATATACGGACATGGGCAACGACAATATACACCCCTCATTTCATGTGGGCTTTTAAAAAAGGCAGCTATAGAGATTAACATATTATGTGCACATAAGACAGAATGAAACATACCTCTACAAACATTTTGACACATTTAACATCAGTTATCAAAGGTACAGAATAATCTACGGCCATTCTACGTGTTTTATAACCCTGTGTAACGAATGTAGAAGCTCTGTGAGAACCACCATTACGTAAGGGGAGATTAATCACTAGATGAAACATATTTTCAGCTAAATAATTAGCTATCGTTCGTTGTTCTGCTCCATTATGATTAAACTGATCAGTATCTTCATATGGCCAATCTACTCCTTTGACCTACAATAAAAGTAAAATATGAGAATGGACTGTTGTTCAGCCGACTAGAGAGTTCAAATTTTAACATTGGTAATTTGCAGGGCTGTTGATTTGCCTGTATATTCCGGACATGACCGATTCTTTTGCCATTATGTCCGCCTACAAATGACCTCTATCGGACATCAAGTATACGTAACGGTAAAAAAAAAATTCCAACTTCATTCTGTATACAATTACTATAGACAATGAGGCAGCATACTCAATCAGTGACAGTGGTCAAGACAATAAACTAATAACCCCATTAATTACCTGTTAATTAAGTGTTTAATTATCCTGAATGACCCACGAATAAAACAATAACAAAGCAGTTCCACTTGAGTGAATTTGTCAATTGTGCCTTCTTGTTGTCTAACATTGTGAAACTAGTCCATGTAGCTATAGAGTATGGAACTATAGCAGTACATAGCACTGAACACACCCAGCCCACTGAGTTATTTATAGAGTGTGAATTCAACCATGGACATTCTATTTATAGTAACATTAATGGAAGGTTTTCAGATCTATTTATTCCTTGTAAAAAACGAATTTTGCTTTGAACTGAGGACTTATTCATGATGTGCCATTCTTTGTCAATGTGATTAAAATATTCTGGAAACTTTGCATAAAAGCTGCTTGTTATTAAAGATGTATAAATTTAGCAGAAAAGACACAAAATATGGGTAAGAATTCCAGGACCAAATCCAAGTTGTTGAATAATTTTCATGGACGTGACAATGACCCAGATTAATTTCAAAGGTAAAACATAAAATATTCAGTATTTGGATAGTATTTTACTCTGAATTAGATGTAAAATAACCTTTGCAAAATATGCAAGATATGTTGAAACTAAGGCCTAAGATATATAGATAGGCCTAAACTTAGATTTTTATTCTCTTTGAAAACTGTCAAATTCTTTGCTGAATATTGTGGTCTGTATTCACAATCAATATATCGTTAAAAATGTCCGATTGGCAAAAAAATAAATCAACAGCCCTGGTAATTTGTTTATGTATACAAATAATAAACAATCCATCATCTTAACAGCATTTGTTTCACTGAATTTACTTCTCTACCATGAGCAATCAAATTACCAGAATTCGTGTATCTTAATGTTTTATCAAGGGCTACTCATGGATGAACTTGTACCACCTAAAAGTTTTAGGTGAATTGAAAAATACATGCAATTAATTACAAGTAAACCAACGAACCTTGAAACCATGTTCATTATAAAAATCAGCAGTACCCATACTAGCAAATAGATTATAACCCAAGTCTAATAATGTTTTAATGGTAGGTAGTAATTCATTCTTATACTGAAAAACAGAATAAAAAAATGAAGGTTTACTTTTTTTTAACCTTTCTTACTCTTCAGTATATCCTGAAAAAAACTGTTAATATAAATAATAAGCACTTCATCATGCGAAAAGGTCAGAGAGTTTGAATAACACAAACATTTCATTGTTAAAGGAATTGTAAAGAGGTTTTCTAAACTTTGTATGTGTATCGGGGACACTGATAGCATCAATTTGCACCATTCCAATTTCTATTCTGATGTCTGTGGTTCTTGCAATTCCACTAACTAGAGGTTTTATGACGTCACTATCAGTGATCTACCGGAAGCTACTATTGTTATCTATACAGATCACAGGTAGTGATGTCATAAAACGCGTTAGTTTTATTGGAATTACAAAAACCACAGACATCGGAAATTGAAATCGCACAAATTGATGCTATTAGTGTCCCCGATACAAATACCAAGTTTAGAAAACCTCTTTACAATTCCTTTAAGAATCTGTAACATGTCTTTAATGTGAGAAGTGTACAGTCCAAATTGAAGTGATAATGAAATTGACGTCATCTCTTTCTTAACCGGCAGAACAATGTCAATATTTTGCAACTTGCATGCTACAAATGCAAGCTTTCACACAAAATTTTGAGGCAATGCATTGAAGTTCCACATAAAATCTCCTACCTTATAGCTACCAATAGAGAGTAGAATGTTTTTATGAGGTATTTGAAAACCAGTACTAATTTGAGCCTTAAGGTAAGCTTCGTATCTGTTTTCACCAAAAGCTGCTACCTCTCCTGTACTAGCCATTTCTACACCTAGTAATACATCAGCTCCTTGTAGACGGGAAAATGAGAACACTGGAACCTAGAAAATTAAATACAATTTTTTAGAGTTATGCAATTGATCAAGGTTTCAAATAGGGTTAATAGACAGAAAGTGCTGAAAACAAATGCTCTAAATGCAGATGTATATTGTGATGTGAAAGGGTTTCAGTCTGGGGTTTCTTCATAAAAAGTCCAAATACGCTTCGCAAAAAGTTTAATAACATCTTAAATTTTCAGGAGAACACGTTCTACAACTCAATACATAATACCCCTCTAGGGAACAATTGACAATTTGCCTAACCAGGCACGATTATCCTGTCACAAATAGAAATGGGAGGGTCTAAGACTTCAAATGGAACGTAACAATATTGATGTCCTCCCCATCAGTCAGTCAATAAGGTAGACGTTTGCTGTATCTTGATGAATGACTTTTGAGTTATTACACCTATTGGACTAATGAGGACAGCCAAATGCCATGCAGTGTGCAATGAGGGAAATTGTGCCAGGACAGAAGCCTACTCTTATGTTTGACAAATTTTTATGAATGTTAATGTTTGATTTGATTTATTGGTAAATTACATGGTAAAATCATTGTCCTCGTTCAACTGCTGTAACAAACCACCAACTACAGTCAAACTTGTATTAAGCAGCCAGTCAAGGTAATGCTTAAAAGTGGTTGCTTACTAAGGGTTCAGGGTTCGAATTAATTTTTTTATATGCATAGCAGTTTTTTGCTCTATGGGACATAATTGCATAGCAGTTTATAATTTTGTGGAGCAGTTTTTTCTCTGGCAGTTGCAAATGTATAGCAGTTTTTTAAAATGCTCTCTAAGGGTGTGTTTTGACTTCATTTTAGTGTTTATATCAAGGTATAATGTGTATCCCTCGAGTAAATAATACGCACCCCGTTCAGTCAAGAAAAAAAAAACAGTTGGCAAAACGGACACACCATAATTTTGAGTGCTAAAATATCGTTTATTCCCAGTATATTTTATATAAAATGCTTTCCGAATGTGTTCATTTTTAGTGTTTTCTATCAATTATAAGGTACATCCCTCGTCGAGTAATTCTGGATAAATCACCGTAAATCATAGGCACGCAACCATTCACTCGAAAAAAAAAACCAACAAGTTGGCAAAACGGAGACACCATAGTTTCAAGTGCTTATACATGTAATAGTATTAATTCCAGGACAGTGACTGACTCTTCCTTACTTTTGGCCAAGATGTGGGTTTTTCATAATTCATTTTTGAATCTTCAAAAAGTACGATATTTGTATGTTAATTATAATCCCGTGACATTGAATCTAAATTGACAAGGTCGCACGCGTATGAATCTCCAGGTGACAAAACTAACCGATAATATTTATGGACCGATACATTTCTAGACTCAGTTTGAGTTACAGTTTTTACGGAAATGGATATTTATTGGCCTGCAATTATTATGTTACGACCCAGCTCTAATATATGTAATTATTTCATGATTCATTGCCGTAAGTTTCCATTCCAATATGGATGAAATAGGAAGCCAACTATGTCGTCTGCTAGGCCTATTCACTTCGTCTTCAGTATTACATGTATACGCTTCCTGAGTCAGCACGATCTATTAATAGTAACAATCCTTTTTTTCTGTGTCTCGGGGAAAATAAATCCAAGATGTAACAAATTAACGGGATTTTTATAGTCATCCGATCGTAAAATTTTAACTGAGTTTCGTTTATATAGAAAATACTATGTATCGCAAAAAAACTGCTCTACTGACTAAGATTACATCGCATATTGCCGAAAATTGTATCGCAAACTGCGATGCGATACCGGTTATTTCGAACCCTGGGGATGGTGCTTAATAGAGGTATATGTATGACAAACCCAGTTTAGAATGATTAAGTTGGTAATATGTAATTATATGTACATGCGTAAAAGAAAAACAATCTTTTGAATTGTTGAATAGGGGTAAATTTGGTTGAAAATTGCATGGGATGTGATTTTGGTGCCTGTTGGACCAAGTTTGACTATATAACATTACCTTAACAGCTACTTTACCACTACCATAAATTACATTACATGGTTCAACCGTTTCTCCCATGATCACATTGGTTGCTGTTGCTATGAAATCATGATCTAAAGCTTTAGATACAAATGGGAATGATCTTGATACCCTAACATTACATTCTATAACTTTAAGCTGGTTATCCTACAAAATACAACATTTCCTCAACATATTTAAATTTACACAGTGCAAAGTGTTCATTTTGAAAGAATGTCAAAGGCATTATGAAGTTGTTTTCTAACTTTGTTTAAGTGCATTGGGACATCTATGGGCACCATTCCAGTTTTATTATAATTAACAATAACATTAAGATAGTGGACCACAGCCATATGAACGAACGAAAAAGCCTTAAATTTAATCAGGAGTAAACTAAACTTTCTCAAACCTTTCGATTTAGCTCCAATAACATCCATTTTAAGTTTCATCAAAATTGGTTGAAAACTAAGATAGTAATAGCATATTCAAGATTTTGGGGCAAGGGCAATAGCTCTGCTTCTAATGATCAAATATAGCTCAAATTCGAACTTGATCTTCGTTTTATGAATATACACATACCAAATTTCATGTGATTCCATCAAAAACTCTAGTTTTAAGAGTGTTTACGAGCAAATGTTGACAAACGGACAGGAGAGGTGCCGACAATATACGTCCTCATAGAGAGATGAGGGCATATGAAAACTGAGTGCTTTAAGACGTCACTATCTCAAAACCTCTAACCAACAAAAAAATATAAGTATTATTTATTTACGCACAATACATTTTTTAAATAAATCATATCCTACCTTGGCTATAAGCTGAATGTTCATTGGTCCCGTAACTTCTAATGCTCTAGCAACAGCTAGAGTTATAACTTTAATCTTGGACAATGTTTCTTCATTGAGATCTTGTGGTGGTGTGACTAAAGTAGCATCCCCTGAATGAACTCCAGCATTTTCAACATGTTCTGATACAGCCATACAAACAACTTCACCATCACAAGCTACAACATCTATATCAATTTCCTGGCAAGATAAATTAGATTAATTGAGTTTATAATCTTTTTTTTGTCAGGGTCCGGTTCCTAGCATTTAACTATTAAATCCAAGTCCAATATTCGACTTGGTATTTTCTTACTAATTCTTGCATAGACTCCAGTTGACTTAGGGTTTTAAGCACAAAATTGATCTTAAGCACAAGGCTAGGAACTGGGCCTTGAGGGAAATCCTTATACATACATTAGCCTAATTTTTATTATCTTAAACTGTCAAGGGTTCTTTTTGTTTTCCAAAATTTAGTCCCAAACGTGAAGTATTTCAGATGATTGGGATCTTTTTCAAAATTCTCACAAATTTTCTTCAAGATGTTGTTGTCCAACAATAAATATATGAATTCATCTTACCTTTGCTTCTAAAATAAATTTGGATATGACAACAGGATGTTCTTTGGATACAGCACTTGCTTGGGTTAAATATGTCTCTAAATCATGGTGGGAGTGGGCTACATTCATAGCAGCACCACTCAATACATAGGAAGGTCGAATTAAACATGGATACCCCACTTCTTCAGCAAACCTTTTAGCAGTCTAAAACATGAAAAGACAAGACAATGATATGTGATACTTCAATGGAATGAAAAATTAAAATTTTGTTATTTCACTGAAATGAGTTTAAATTGAATCAACATCTCTAATCAAAAGAAATATTTAAGCAATAAACCATTACCCTATGGCGTGTATGGTCGTATATCAGGACACAGGTTGGTTGCAAAATTGAATGAATGATAAATTTTGCAGCCAACCTGTGTCCTGATATACGACCATACACGCCATACAGTAACGGTTTATTGCTTATATTTACCTTTTGAAAACATGGAATTTTTATTGGATTCAACTCAAGGTCATAAGATTTTCCGAGAACTATTTATTTATCAAAGATTACGCCTAAGTAAAATGGCTAGCAGTGACATTTATTTAACCGCCATACAAATTAACAATAGGTCAATGGGAAAACATCTTAGCAAATGTAAATATTACTTAAAAAATATAACAGTTACACTGTTATTTTGTAATATTGTATTTTGAAAGTATATACTAAAAGAGGCATCCTTTGGAAAAGAATGAGGTTTTAAGATGGAGAGCTATTCTGTTAGGTTTACCTCTATTGTGGTCAATTCCCTCCACAATGGCTGCCCTATTGACATATTATCTAACATTCGGGAAAATTTAAATCTATTTTCAGCATTATCAATACATTCTGGTGATGTTCCTAATATTTTAGCCTGAAAAAAAAATTACAGATCAGTACAGAAACAGAAAGAATATAAATTGAACAGACACAAAAGTCAAGTTGTATTTTAAACTTGCGATAGTTATAGCTACACATGAATTTGAAGGTTATTAAAGGGGAACGTTCAGCATTTTTGATGGTCGATTTAGGACTTTAATATTTCTAAATAGCCTCCAGAAAAACTAGAACTGCACGAAAATCATATAATTCCTTCAATTATATCCCTACTTTAACATTAATCCTTCATTTTCTGTATATACCGGTATGTGTTTTCTATATAACGCATAGTCATATTTTTTACTTTTAAACGCTGATATTTATAGATACAGGGGGATTTGAAGGCTTAAGTTTCGTAGGAGAGTTGTGAACAATATTACAGATTAGAATAGCTAAAATATTCCAGGTTCTGAGTCTAAAATGTTTTTTGGTCGAACAGTTAGTGAACATTATCCCTTTAACAGCAGTTTACACATTTTGTGTATAAGATACTTGTCAAATTTGTAAAAATGTATTTTTTTAAACTCTATTGGATGGAATGATAATATTATGTGCCATTAATTGAATGCAGTGTAGATTACCTGTTGTCTATGTAAAGACATTGCTATATTATTGGGAAGTTGTCCACCAACAGATAATATAATACCATCGGGATTCTCTATCAAATATATATCCATCACAGTCTACAATAAACAATGGAAATAAATCTATCTTAAAATAATTAAGGAACTGGCATTGTGGCACAATGTCAGACTTGTAAACTAGATTGAAGTTCCCTCTTAACTTCATACAATTAGGCCACACCAATTTAATTAGTTGAATTTTGGGCGAAACTTGTGAAAAAAGCAGAGCGCCGGGCGGGATAAAAATAAAAAAATAAAAATTCTGCAGGGGAAAAAATCGGGCGACAGGCCATCAAAAATCGGTAAGTTAGGGTAA
The DNA here is from genome assembly GCA_029955415.1 of Lottia scabra. NCBI lineage: Eukaryota > Metazoa > Mollusca > Gastropoda > Lottiidae > Lottia > Lottia scabra. The sequence goes on from JARJEI010000095.1 coordinate 43,079, forward strand.
AAAGTAGGGAGATTTTTTCGTAACGCGCAAATTCATGAAATATGCCAATACATTCCCAACCGTATTTTCAATTTTAAAATGTTACTTATTATGTTTACCCTTACACTACAAGAACTAACAGCTACATTCCCAAATGTAATTCATATTTTAAAACTCTACTCGCGAAGATTTTAGCCGACATGGATAGGCATGTACTCGGTAGGCCTGTAAAAGCAGACCTGAACTGAATGTTTACAGGCTACATTAAAAATAATACACCGATTTTATGAAACGAAGTTACAGATACATTAAATGTGTACATTCAGTCTCACATAATGATCTACGGATAATGGAAATAATTGTTTAACGATGACTACAGTGTTTATAGACGTCATAATGACCATTTTATTGCGATATAAAAACTTCAAAAGGCTGCAAAATTTCGTTTTGTGGCAAAGATTCGGCTACTGTATAAACTGAAAGTAGAAAAATCTGCCGGATGTTGTTATCATACGATGGGTTCGTTTCGCCGCATCGTGCCCAACTGCACAAGAAACGACTAGTACCAACCATAATACAAAATACATAAACATACCTGGTGGTTTGCCAGGAAGTAGTTTCAAAACTTCAGAAACCTTTAATTTCGTTTTACAAATAGTTTTTGTGTAGTTGGTCACAATGCGGCAAATCGAACACACCCGTTATCAACATCAAGTCACATGTTATATGATGTGCTTAAAATGCCAATTTTCTTGTGACAAAAGATCAAATTGTCTTTTAATTAGGGGATTAATTAATAAGACAATGATAATCTCGTTTCATGATGAGATTAACACGTGTTATGGGTAATCAAAATTAAATAATGATTGAATTTTTATTGATTTATCTTTCGAATGAAAATAGCTTCGGTTCAAGATTTATTTTAGAAATTTGCACGCAACTCAATCGCTGAAATGTACTTGCTTTGTAGTATCAGAGATAACTTGGAACTATTATAAAGCTTCATTGACACACTGCAAAAACGGTCTTAATATTGAACGCTTTCGCTAAGAGAGTACAGCTTATCAAACAAGTTACGTCCCCTTACATCTTCGATATTTTCAAAGGATATTCGGGTTGAAATTTTTACATCGGTCGACACATTAGAATTTTTTTTTTTTTTTTTTCATTTTTATTTTTAAAGGGATTCGTCGAAAAAGCAGTTCGGCGGTACCGTAATTCAACTTTATAAATTGGTATCGCCTTAGGTACAATAAATAAAAAACCCACATAGCCAATAACTAAAAGTTGAAACTAAAGATATAAGTACAAAAAGCCTGAGAAGAGTTAAGAGTAACAAAAAATAAGTTATACATACCTCAAAAGAAATTTCATCAAAATACAATCTATCACACATATCATAATCTGTACTGACTGTTTCTGGATTATAGTTGACCATTATAGTTTTATATCCTAACTGAAATAATAGTACAAAAGAGACAAAATTACCATTAGACAAACAGCGAAATGATGAGCGAGAACTGTTTCCATAATCTCATTATCAAATTGTTTAACATGTATATAAGGGTAAAATAAAAGACTTCTACTAAAATCTTAAAGGCAACAGATTGAAGAATGACCTCAAGAGCAGTATCAAAGATAACAACCAATCAAATGCCCCTTTACAAAGAAGACTTTGTGTGACACAAACAAAGGAACTAAAGGGTTTCATTGTTATCTGGTGAACATCTGAGTGAACAGGATGTGAAGAAAATTTCTTTCGATCATAAATGGTGCCTGTAGTCCTTAACGTTCATAAAATCACTAAATGAAAAACAAATTTCCATATGATTGACATGAACTGAGTACCTTTCTTAATTGTCGAATACAATTGACAGCACACCAGTCAAACTCAACACTGCTACCAATTCTGTAGACACCAGAGCCTATAACCATAACATGGCCGCCAGGGAAATCTATATCATGCTGGTCACCATTGTAAGTTAGGTACAAATAGTTGGTACAGGCTGGCCATTCACCAGCCACTGTATCAATCTGTTTTATACTAGGTAAAATATTATAGTCCTGTCTCTGTTTTCTCAATACCAGCTCAGTACTGAAATAATGAAGAGCAATTCTATTGATATATTGGTTGTATGGTCGTCATCTTGACTTATCAATGGAGTCTATGTGGAAGACAGGTGAATCTTCTTACCATTGATCCAACTATCTTATATTCTCATTTTCAAATTCTATCCTAATTTTACCTAGCTATGATTGCTACAATTTTTACCAATCCAGCAGCTTTTAACCCTTTCAAACGGCCAACAAGCCGGTATACTGGCTGTTGTCAAGTGACGTCATATCACGTTAACGTTATACATTTTAAGAAATATTGCTGGGAGTTCAGTGTATGACGTTTTAGCCAAAATAACGTCAGGGTTCAAAGGGTTAAGATCGTGCCTTCATAAAACACTTAGTTTAAGTAAAATTTCAAGAATCACAGACGTCTGACTGAAAATTGACATGATGTAAATTGATGCTATCAGTGTCAATACACATAAAAAGTTTAGAAAAGTAGTTTACAATCCCTATATTATTATATCCTTGTAAATATGTATATTTCTGAACTGTGCATGACTGATTTTGACATAAGTCTGAATTTCATTTTTGATAAGCCATCACCTGTCTAAATTCAAACAATGGTTTACCTGGAAACAGCATTAGCTATTTGAGTATCAGAGAAACCAAGTTGTTTAGCTTTCAATATGACATCTCGTGGTACTTTCTTAGGTTGTCCCTGATATTTTTCTATAACTTGTAAATGATCAGTAATATTTTTCATTTTATTAAGGAACCAACGGTCTATTTTGGTTAAGTCATACAGTTTCTCTGTATCGTAACCTTCTTTAAATGCTGCCGCTACCACAAATATTCTTCTATCTGTAGGATGTTGTAGTTCCTGAAATTAATAGTGAAGCCAATGCTTAAGACTGAATTAGAGCTATCTACTCCCCTTCCCTTACAAAGCATGCAATAAAATAAAGCAACTTAAGGGATTGTTAACTGGTTTTATAAACTTTGTACATGTATATGTGGGGGACATTGATAGCATCAATTTGTGCCATTCCAATTTCCATTCCTTAGTCTGTGATTTTTGCAATTCCACTTAAACTAACGTGTTTTATGACGTCAGTTACAGTGATCTTCAAAAGTTACTTCCGGTAGATCACTGTCAATGACATCATAAAACGTGTTAGTTTTAGTGGAATTGCAAGAACCAAAGAATAGAAATTGGAATGGAGCAAATTGATGCTATCAGTCTCCTCGATGCACATACATAGTTTAGAAAACCACTTAACAATCCCTTTAATAAAGATATTAGCTTTTATGATTTTGACTCTAAAACTAATAGTTTTATTGGAATTGGTTTTATTGGAATTGCTGGAACCACAGATGCCTGATTAAAAATTGGAATGGTGAAAATACTACCATCATCACCATTACACATAAAATGTTAAGAAAACAAGTTTATAATCCCTTAAGCTAATTTCAACACACATAACTCAAGGTTTAAAGGAAAAATTTGAAGTTTGAGTTTGTTTACTTACATTTTCTGATACAGATTGTATATAGGGATCAAAACCAGCCACATTCTCATCCACCATTCTTAAAGCTTTCTGAAAGGCTTCTTCAAACTTCCTGCCAATAGCCATAACTTCACCTACACTTTTCATAGAACTACCAATCTATAACAGACAGTTCACAATATAGTGTAATTACAGTTAAAAAACCAGCAGCAATATCACAACTCTATATAAACCTGAGAAAAAAATATTTAACATATTCAAGATACAAAATAGCGATGGCCATCATAATACGCCCACTTTTATAATGGCAGCAAATTCGTCCGGGGTGCTGACAAGAGGGGAGAGTAAATGAAAGATTCTGAGAATGACATTTTCACTTTTTACAAGAGTAAAACCATGGGTTCAAGTTTTCTGGAAAAAACAAATATGTCACTGAAATATGCATAAAACAAGGGCAACCAACGTTTAGGTTCCATCCATCCATGATTAAGAGCAGTCAAATAGTTGATGTTTCTGATTTTCAATAAGGTGTATCCGAAGGTCAATACAAACACCAACAGCCAGTTTCATAAAAATCCACCATGAAACCAGCTCTCTATCGTGTCCACAACTTTGAGAGTGTAACAGCTGAAACATTAACGTGTTTTAAAGAACAAGGGGCAATAACTCATAAAACATTTTTTCGATGTTTCTGATATTCAATAGGGTTTATCCTAATGTCAATACAAACAATCATACCAAGTTTCATCAAAATCCATCAAGAAACCAGGTCTTTATGGTGTCCACAAGATATTTTCAAAAGCAAGGGCAATAACCCATGAAATATTTTTCGATTCGTCTGATTTTCAATAGGGTTCATTCTTGGGTGATTACAAACACTCACAGCAAGTTTCATCAAAATCCATCAAGAAACCAGCTCTCTAACGTGTCCACAACTTTGAGAGTGTAACGGCTGAAAAATTAACGTGTTTTAAAGAACAAGGGCAATAACTCATAAAACATTTTTTCGATGTTTCTGATATTCAATAGGGTTTATCCTAATGTCAATACAAACAATCATACCAAGTTTCATCAAAATCCATCAAGAAACCAGGTCTTTATGGTGTCCACAAGATATTTTCAAAAGCAAGGGCAATAACCCATGAAATATTTTTCGATTCGTCTGATTTTCAATAGGGTTCATCCTTGGGTGATTACAAACACTCACAGCAAGTTTCATCAAAATCCATCAAGAAACCAGCTCTCTAACGTGTCCACAACTTTGAGAGTGTAACGGCTGAAAAATTAACGTGTTTTAAAGAACAAGGGCAATAACTCATAAAATATTTTTTTGATGTTTCTGATATTCAATAGGGTTTATCCTAATGTCAATACAAACAATCATACCAAGTTTCATCAAAATCCATCAAGAAACCAGGTCTTTATGGTGTCCACAAGATATTTTCAAAAGCAAGGGCAATAACCCATGAAATATTTTTCGATTCGTCTGATTTTCAATAGGGTTCATCCTTGGGTGATTACAAACACTCACAGCAAGTTTCATCAAAATCCATCAAGAAACCAGCTCTCTAACGTGTCCACAACTTTGAGAGTGTAACGGCTGAAAAATTAACGTGTTTTAAAGAACAAGGGCAATAACTCATAAAATATTTTTTCGATGTTTCTGATATTCAATAGGGTTTATCCTAATGTCAATACAAACACTCATACCAAGTTTCATCAAAATCCATCAAGAAACCAGGTCTTTATGGTGTCCACAAGATATTTTCAAAAGCAAGGGCAATAACCCATGAAATATTTTTCGATTCGTCTGATTTTCAATAGGGTTCATCCTTGGGTGATAACAAACACTCACAGCAAGTTTCATCAATATCCATCAAGAAACCAGCTCTCTATCGTGTCCACAACATTGAGAGTAACGGCTGAAAAATTAACGGTTTTAAAGAACAAGGGCAATAACTCAATGTTTCTGATATTCAATAGGGTTTATCCTAATGTCAATACAAACACTCATACCAAGTTTCATCAAAATCCATCAAGAAACCAGGTCTTTATGGTGTCCACAAGATATTTTCAAAAGCAAGGGCAATAACCCAGGAAATATTTTTCGATTCGTCTGATTTTCAATAGGGTTCATCCTTGGGTGATAACAAACACTCACAGCAAATTTCATCAATATCCATCAAGAAACCAGCTCTCTATCGTGTCCACAACAATTGTGGACAGGCAGACAGACAGACAGACAGACGGACAGACAGACGGACAGACAGACAGGGGCGACTACAATATACGCCCACATTAATGTGTGGGCGTATAAAAACAGATTGAAATGGCTCAGGCAGACGCATTATCATCATGATCTGCAAAAATTTGGGTCTAATTTTGATTAGATTGAAGGAATAACTTACTTTGGTAGAAACTCTGGAAAATTTCTTCAGATCCCACCTAGGTATTTTCACAACACAATAATCTAAACTAGGTTCAAAACAGGCTGTTGTGGAGTTGGTTACAGAGTTCTTTAAACACGGTAATGGTATATTTAATGCTAATTTAGCTGCAACATAAGCTAATGGGTAACCAGTTGCCTTACTGGCTAAAGCTGAACTTCTGGATAATCTAGCATTGACTTCTATTATAAAATACTGAAAGGTATTAATAAAATATCAAATATATTCCTTGGCAAAATGAAAATTATAAATAAACCAGAAGCTAGTAAGGCCTCTTTTTCATCCAATCTTCTGTAAAGTGGATCACTTGTTCATAAAGAGCACAGATAACGCTATAAATAGCTTTTAAGTCAGTTGTATCCTACAAAGACAAATCTATGATATGTGATGCATGCACTGCACATTAATGATTAAATTTAAAAAATGAAAGCTGTTTTAAAAAATGTTCATAAGATCTGGATCAGATCTGCATGTAATGAAATCCAAACAAATAAAAAATCTGGTCCCAAGCATAACAAAATAGGGACAAACTTTTATCTATTGTTTGTACGATACTAACACTTCTATATATGTCAAAATTATGAGATTCAACAGATCAATTCAAGACTGAATTATAACTTACTTGTTGTGACTGTGGATTTAAAGCGTATTGTATATTACATTCTCCTACTACACCAAGATGTCTAATAACTTTAATAGCTGTAGTTCGTAACATATTATATTCTATATTAGTCAATGTCTGACTGGGAGCTACCACTATAGATTCTCCTGTATGTATACCTAATGGATCTACATTCTCCATGTTACAAACCTAAAACAACAAAGTATAACTATTACCCAAAATACTCTCCACTCCTTAATATACATTTAAAATAAAACAGAAAAAACCTTAATTCCAGGTAGTATGAATTCAATCATATGATTCCGCAGGAACACTTTCACAGACTGCACGTAATGATTGAGATCTCTTTGCGCTAGTCACCATATGATATTGGTTGTACATAGTTAAGAACAACTGCAGGTGCAATGTTTTGCCATTCACATGATTCACATCTTTGCATAAATCATATCTGTATCTTACGAAATTGTATAAATATGCGCATTGTCTCATTAATGGTTCAGATTTAGACAGATACCAACCAAAAATATGCCATATTTTGCTAGTGAAAAATTGTTTAAGATCTAGCAACTCGCACATAAATCAACATTTGATGTCAACCAGTATAAAAAGTGATCAACATTCTCAATTTTGAGCTGTATATAAAGCATTCGGCTCAACCTTCGTAATTTTGTTTGAGACTATGTAATGACTCAGCCACAAGAGACGGTAAATGAGCAAGGGAAATTAACTTTTGTTCGAGATTGATGTTGATTGGCTGTTTTAACCGTGAAAGAAGATGACGACAATCTCTGAAAAATGATCGTGATTGACTGAACTATAATGTATTCAATATGATAATCTCCGTATCGTATACAAGGTTATCTAGTTCGCTAGTCTATTACCGAAGTTGATATGAGTGTTGTATATAGATCACTGTTACAATTTAGGCTACTTACTGTTATACAATTGTCATAAGCATCTCTAACAACTTCATATTCCACCTCTTTCCATCCTTTCAATGATTTATCTATTAACACTTGAGTGGTATGAGCGAAAGCAGCAGTTGCCAGAGTAACTAGTTCTTCTTTATTATCAGCAAATCCTGAACCTAACCCACCAAGAGCAAAAGCTGCTCTAATCAATAATGGATAACCCAATCTTTCTGCTGCTTGTACAGCCTGAAAAGAAAAATCGAAAAGGTAAAAAAATAGACTTTATTAATGCCTCGCTTTGAAACCAAGGTGCATAATGCAAATGACATCACCCATTCATAAAAAAACGTCAAAGGAATGAAAAGGAATATGATGTCACTAATCACTATATCAGATCAACAGCGAGAAAAATTTTAGTTAATGGATTTGACATTATAATGGCATTGAAAATAATATAAAATTATCTTTTCAAAAGACAAAAAAGTCTTTTTCTTTGTATGTGTTTTAGGGACACTTTAGGCATCAATTTCATTCCAATTTTCAAATAAATGTCTGTGGTTACAGTAATTGGAAAAGTTAAATGGTGGAAATTGACGCTATAAGCGTCCCCAAAACACATACAAAATTTCGAAAACCTGTTTACATCCATTCAATTTTGTAACATTCTAACCTGTTCCACTGTTTCTGCAGCTTCACTTGGTGCCACATTTTCATTAATTTCGGCCATTTTTTCAGCAAAAATCTTTCTGTCTTCAGTCCATTCAATTGATGCTATCTGAGTTCCTAGGACTTTAACAGCATATTGTTCTAGTATACCTTGTTTAGTCAACTCTATACCACAGTTTAAAGCTGTCTGACCACCAAACGTTAACAATATTCCATCTGGTCTTTCTGATTTGATCACCTTGAAAAACAAAACAGAATAACTAAAAAAAACACTATTAACAAATAAAATTCATGTTATTGGACCAATATAATATTTATAATATAAGCATATCAGGGATGTTTATTTATCTGTATTTTCCAGTAATATCTGAATGGAGTTTCAAATTGACTGCCAGTAATTATGATCTTTAGGACAAATCTCTAAAATTTTGCGTATTTTTCAGGAATTTTGAAATTAATTGGTTACATGTTAAATTATCCGGTATGAAACTTAGAACATCAAGCTCGACTCAGAAATAATTGTGTGAAAAGGAGAATGAAATATGTCATCCTAGCTTCAGTGAATAATGCAATATACATCAAAATTATAATAGGACATAAAACAGTGCCTCGTCTAAGGAATTGTTACTGGGCGGCAGTTAATTGAACAGGCGAAGTTAAAACTAGATCGCCGGAAATGCAATCAGTGAAACAGACATCATGCCGTTGTTGACAACATTTGTCTTATTCTTATTTCTATTATGTTATGTTAGTTATATTTTACATTAAAGAATTTCGATTGCTAGCGATATTTTAACAATATAGGACTGCCGACTGGGACTGGCTTTTGTGTTCACTGGGCGGCAAAATACTGCCACTGCGTGGCAGCTCTGCCGCCTAGTGACAGTGTTAGTCGAGGCACTGACATAAAATAACATAATATTCATAATCAACACATTTTCAGGAAAGAAAACTACATTGAAATTTGTTTCTTTGAAAATATCATATAGAGAGAACAAACCTGAATAACATAATCTGCAGTAATAGGTAAAAAATACACTTTATCAGCTAAACCTTTTGATGTTTGTACTGTGGCTACATTGGGATTTATTAAAACTATTTGTACAGATTCTTCTTTCAATGCTTTGATTGCCTGAAAAAGACATCTACAATTAAACAAGTACTGTCAAGGGTGTAGGGTAAATGCTAGACCAGAACATCCTGTCCCTCAATTAGTGAATTTGAGGGACAGGAGACTAAGCTTGATTATATCTTGAAATCGTGCAGCCAATTTGGTTGTGTTGAAATATTCTTCTTCCTGGAGGTTTTTTCTCTAAAAACTGGCAAATTTCTTGTATGTTATGAGGTCAGCTTCATAACAACCATTTTTTTGACAAAATAAACCAAAAATTGTTGTCTCTAATCTCAGTTAAAACAGGCTATTACTAGTCAACTTGTCGGTCTACTAAATGGCTCTACATCTGAATATTTTAACTGAGATTAGGGCCTAGAGACACTACTATCAATAGTAGCTTCGGGTATATCACTATCAGTGACGTCATAAAACACTTTAATTTTAGTGAATTGCAACAACCACAGACATCGGAATTGAAATGGGAATGGCGCAAATTGATGCTACCAGTGTCCCTGATACACATACAAAGTTTTGAAATACTCTTTACAATCCCTTTAAGTAAAAATTTTACCTGAGAACCAGAATAATCAAATTCACCAGCTTGTCCAATAGATAAACCGCCTGATCCTAATATTAAAACTTTCTTTGGTCGAATCTGGGGCAGTTTTATCATGGAAGTCTTGGGATTTCTTAATGTATTATATAATCTCTCTTTTACTGTTTGTCTGAAATACATAACATTTTGTAAATAGATGAATACTACCAAAGAAATTTTAAAGAGGTTTTCTTAAAGGGATGGTAAAGTGATTTTCTAAACTTTGTACGTGTATCGGGGACACTGATAGCATCAATACTGCCATTCCAATTTCGATTCCGATGTCTGTGGTTCTAGTAATTCCACTAAAACTAACACGTTTTATGGCGTCACTGACAGTGATCTACTGGAAGCTTCTATTGATATCTATGCAGATGACTGTCAGTGACGTCATAAAACGCATTAGTTTTAATGAAATCGCAAGAACCACAGACATTGGAATGGAAATTGGAATGGTGCAAATTGATGCTATCAATGTCCCCAATACACATACAAAGATTAGAAAATGACTTTACAATCCTTTTAACTTCACTGGCAATGTTGATTTGGCCCATTCCAATTTTTAATCAGGCGTCCATAGGTCTAATAAATTTGTTAAATCAACTTTATAAAACAAACTTACAAATTGTCTCCATTTTTATGAGCTGTGACCTGTTCAAGGAATACATCAAATAACACCTCCAAATCTTCAGGGCCTCCCATGCTTTCTGGATGAAACTGTACACTAGAAATATAGATATCTGGTCAAGCTTACTCAACAAACACGTAAGATATCACTGATCAAATCAAGCTTTCCATTTTAAAGGAAAAGTCTCCCATAGTAAAGTAAAGTTGATATGGGTGGAAAAAATGAGATCAAGTCCACTTTCAAAACACTGGAATTTTTAGAGGGAATTTGAATTTAAACCCATGGCACCTAATCACCAGACAACAATCCAACTCCCTACTGACAGTGGTGTGGGGGTGGGGGGCATGGCCCAGTCTTGGCTTCCCCACTTTGAAATTTCGTATAATGTTACATACGGATGGTATGTGCTGGTAGCCCCCCAGACAAGTATTTGGCCCCAACTCGGCCCTCCACCTAAAGATTCCTAGAAACACCACTGCCTACTGACTGAACTATTCGACTGCCATAAGAGACAGTGTTCCAACTAAGTGTTCAAGGCATATCACCAAGGTAGACAACACTTAACAGTCTAAATAATTAAAGACTACAATAATGTAATTTAAATAAATACATAGATGTCCAAACCAACATACTTACCTAAAGAATGGCTTAGTTTCATGAATAATACCTTCATTAGTTTTATCATTAGCATTAGTGAAAAGTGGTAGCCAACCCTTAGGTAAAGTATTAGCATCCACAGCAAAACCATGATTCTGAGTGGTAATATAACATCGTATTGTATCTTGATATAAACATGGCTGATTGTGTCCTCTATTACCATATCTACAATTATTAAATACTTAGCAAAGTGTCTTACAAAAATATTAAAGGGACAATGTGCTAGCTTGATAAAATAGGAATTTGTGATGAAATTATTTCCCCAATTTACACTAGCTTACTCTTTTAGGCTATTTAAAGGGATTGTAAAGTGTATTTCTAAACTTTGTATGTGTATCGGGGACACTGATAGTGGCATCAATTTGCTTCATTCCAATTTCTATTCCAACGTCCGTGGTTCTTGTAATTCCACTAAAACTAACATGTTTTATGACGTCACTGACAGTGATCTGCATAGACAACAATAGTCAATAGTCGCTTGCGGTAGATCACTGTCAGTGACGTCATAAAACACATTAGTTTTAGTGGAATTGCAAGAACCACAGACGTCAGAATGGAAATTGGAATGGCACAAATTGATGCTATCAGTGTCCCCGATACACATACAAAGTTTAGAAATACGCATTGATACATGCGATGTGCAAATCCTGTGGCACAAATGGTTTTTGTTAATTGTTTATCCAAAGGAATAGCTTTTTTTCATGTGTCCCCCTAGACTGCATCACTGAAAGTGGATTAGAAAATCCAAAAGGTACCATCTGACCTATATAACAGATTCTGCAATTCTCAGTGGAAAATGAAATGGATGGAGTTTTACGTCCTACACCTGCACCTATATGGGCTGATTGAGGACGGGCGAATGCCATGCAGTGTGCAATGTGGCAAATTTTGCCAGGACAGCGGCATTAGCCTGCTCTTATTTTCGATTTCCATCGCCGAGGGATCTTTAACATGCACAGCCAATAACACACGGGTCCTCGGTTTATTGTCCCATCCGAACAACTAGACGCTTTTTCCATGTCAGCTCCTCCGACCTGCATCACTGACGGGGAAACAGGGTAGGAATTCTCTGTGGAAACTCTGTTATTGACTATTCACAAAGAAAAGGATAGTTAGATAAATTCTAAATGAACTTACTTCATTTTGAATGTAGTAGCACCTATTGCTAGTGATAACAATTGATGTCCTAAACATATACCAAATACAGGTTTATACTGATCTTCTGATACAATCTGTTTAATATTATCTATAGTTGATTGACACATCTTAGGATCACCTGGTCCATTACTCAAAAATAATCCATCATATTCTGGATAGAAAAATATACATTTGTTCACCTTGAATTCTAGATTTTATAGCTTAGGCTAAAAGATCTCCCCCAAAGCATGCCGAGTTCACTAATCCAAATCCGTGAATGTGTGACCTAGGCATAACTGTTCAACAAATACAATTTTAGTCTCAGAATGTCGAATTTTTTAGCTTATCTAATCCGTATTAATGTTCCAAACTCTCCCTAAAAATTTAAGTCTTCAAATCCCTATGTATCAACAATTATCGGAGTTCAAAAGTAAAAAATACTACTCGTCGTTTATTAAGACTATGCCTTATATTGAAAACACTTATAAGCTTACAGAAAATGAAAGATAACTGTTAAGGTATGGGTATAATTGAAGGGATTATGAAATTTTGAAGGCTATATTTACATATATTCAAGGCCCAAATCGATCCTCGAAAATACTGAACATTCCCCTTTAATAGAAAATATACCAGTTGTCGAAAAAGATCAATACCTGAACTATTTAACTTGTAATTCCAAGGCACTACTGTAACAGAGGCACCACGTTTACATAGACATCTTATCTGATTATTCTTAATACCACAATCTATAGCTACTATTTTCACATGACCTTCAGGGTTAAAGGTCACTGGTCCCTTTAAAAGCAAATACAAATTTCATGAAATGAGTTGAAAAAGAAAAACATTACACAAGTGAGGAAAATTTGGCTCAATTCCAAACTTAAAAGTTTATGAATTAAATATCACCTGAAGAAAATCAGGGGCGGATCTAGGCGGGGGCATGGCGGGCGTGGCGGGGGTGGGTTGTCCGCACCATTTTACCACAAATGTTTCTCGCCACACTTCCCTCGGAAAGATATCTTTCTACTTTGCACCAACTCTAGAAGAATATTTCAATAACTTTGATTATTTTAACCTCAAATAATTTTTCGACTCGCTCCGCTTGGCAAAATTTTATTCTGCGCCCCGCCCTAACGTCAAATCCTGTATCCGCCTCTGAAAATACATTTTACTTGTTGATTATCTGTAACCGTTTTTGTACAAATTTTCCCCAAAACAAGGGAGGCAAGTTGCTGAGTCAAATTACCTTATAATATGAAATATTCTGTCATAACGCTATAAATAACTTACCTTCAATGAAACTTCAGCGACTAAGTTGATAAGATTGGGATCTGACATTGTAATACTATCAGCTGGTTCACCATCCATTACTACCTACAACATACATTTTATAAGTTTAATTTTTTCATAAAGATATTCCAGAACAAAAGAATTTGGCACATCAGGGTTAGGTCCCTTTTATGGCATAAACAGAAGCAGTCCAGTAACTGAAAATTTAGTATATCAGGTGTTCCAAAAAAAAAAGGTCCAAAAGTTTGAAATGAAATGGAATGATAAAATGATGAATGGAGTCTTACATCACCTGTTTGAGAATGGGAAAACGCCATGCAGTGTGCAATGAAGGAAATTTTACCAGGACAGCGGCATTAGCCTGCTCTTAGTTTCGATTTCCAACTGTCGAGGGATCTTTAACGAATACAGCTTGTAGCACACAGGGTCTAGGTTTATTGTCCCATCCGAACGACTGTGCTTTTTCCATGTCAGACCCTCCGACCTGCATCACTGACAGGGGGATACCAGGTTGAAAAATTCAAAAGTATCATCTCAAGTTCTCAACCCATGCCGGGATTGAACCCTGGACCTTCAGGTTAGCGAGCAAGCGTCCATCTCACTGAGCTACCACAGCTCCCCTCAAAATTGAAGGGTTGGCAACTAGTAAAACACTGAAAATATTATGCTATTTACCTTTCCTAACATTGTTCCTTTGACTCGTATTTTCTTTGTTAATGATCTAGTATCTACCCCTGAAAGAAAATTACTAGTATTACTAATAATGAACTTCGGTTATAGATTTCTTACATAGTACAAGGGAGCATAAGTGGCTTACTGTGTTAGATACTTGCATACTTTACACAGTTTCTTCTGTTTATATCATGGGGGCTCGTAGTTATATTTTTTTTTTAATTTTGTTATATGGTGGTAAGAGAAATGAGAAGGAAGGACACTAATTTGGGGGTCAAAATTGAAATTCTTCGCCTTGAAACGGCCAAGTCTTTGGTCTAACCGATATATTGAGGTAAATAAAGCAGATTTTGAATGATAGACTGGTTTACGACGGAGTATTTACCGTTTTTGTGTTCCAAGCGGAGCGAACATGGTTCGGACAACTTCATTGTAGGCCATTTTCCGCTTGCTTCGAGATAAATTACTAGGTGAGTTTTCATGCAGGATAAATTATTTCCAACCAGATCCTTTATTCATTTCTCTTAAAAAAAAATCACTAAATCAAGTTTCAAGCTAATCCATACCTACCCCATATTGCTGGAATATTTTGATCTTCAAGCCATGATGATAATGATCTTTTAGCACTCCAATGACTATATTTTTCTGTGATATCACCAATAATTAAAGCTGATGCATGGATTTCGCCTGATTCAAACCAATTCTTAATACCAAATTCATCATTCGAATCAGCTGGTATGCCATAATTACCAATTAATGGATAAGTTAAGACTAATATTTGAAGTCTGTATGAAGGATCTGTTAATGATTCAGGATATCCTACCATACCAGTCTGGAACACTGAAAACAGATATGATAAATTTCAGGTAGGCCTACAGTTTCAGTTTAAGATTACCTTAATTTAAGCACACCCTATATCAGTACCATACAGAGGAGCACTCACTCCTAAAAGGCTACAAAAGTATTTTCACAAAAAATAGAAGTCTCTGGGACTGATGGTTTCATAATATTTCATTATTGGAGGTAAATAGCTGCTTTATTGATCAGGCCTTCAAAGTTGCTGGCAGTTCAAGGAGCAACATTTTTTGTGGCACAGCTAATTTGAGTGTTAATTTGAGCACAGTGTTTACAGCTGTAACAAACATGTAATATTAATCAAATACTGGTCCATACATTTCCATAGAGTACCGTAGGCCTACTACATTTGATATGGGATAGCCTAAATATTGACAGGATAGCTGCTTTTAGCAAACTCTTTTTCAATCACAAAATTTTGTGAGATTCTACTCACACATCTTGTGGTCACTACGACCTGCCAAATTACGTGATAGGCATATCATCAGGGGAGATAATTGCTAGGCCTTGATACTAAGCCTAGGCCTACATATATTCATGATAGGCTAATGAAATATCAGTGTATGTATGTCAAATAATTTTATCCCATATTTCTTCTTTGGCTGAAGGCAAAAAATCCTTTATAATACAGCCTAGCATTTGTAAAATGAAAAAATGTATGGTCTCTAAGTTGAGTATGGTTGTTTGCAATAGTTTGCGGAGATAAAGCAAACCCACTGGCACTGAGGCTGAGTGAAAGTGGGTCAACCATCCAGTGACTCGTCTGGCATCGATACATAAACTAAACAATCGAGTACTTACCAACTTCTCCAGCTAAACTGACAGAAGCACCAAACGACATTCCTTTAAAACTAGAGCCATCTTCAAGATAGAGAGTTGCCATGTTTATTTTCATTGATTTCAATTCTCCCTCCTCAGAAGGAAACAGACAAGCCTATTTGAATTGGTTGAGATTATTTCCTCTCGCTTCGAATATTAAAGACGTTTTTACAGCACAAACTTAAATAATCTGCAAAAGATAATCAGTGTTTCCTATCAGCTAATTTCAAGAACAACACATTAACAATATTGATAGTGACAGACAATAATTATCATCACAGTTATTTGAGTTATAAGTGCTTACCTGAAAATGTAAACCAACAACAACACGTGTTGACGCCATTTTAACATGAAGTCCGAAAAACCGCTTCTATAACTTTTAGATCGGCTCTGATCATCTTTAGGCCAACGAAAAATATTATGTTTGTGAAAGCATAGATGGTAAAAGTGATAATTATGAAATTAAGTGGATGTCACATAATTTTAAAAGTAGCAAATTGATTAATAGTAAATTCGTGATTCATAAAGTTAGGCTAGAATAGAGACACCATTCCGGCATTCCTAGTCATAGGCCTAATCTAGTCTGATAAATGCTGCCGTTGAGCAAGTCCTACTCATGATCAGATTTGGATTAGGTCCTTCACTCCTTCTTTTCTATTTATTATTCTAATTTCAAGATAGCCTATAATAAGAGTCGGATGTGTGTCTATATAACAAATGCCAGTTTATATGATTTATATATGCCTAGTTGTCTTGAAATTGCACCATTTTAGGTCCATAGTATCACATAATTTATTAAATTTAAAGGGATAGTCTTCAATTTATCACTCTTTCAAAAATGCACTTTAAATGGACAATAACATGTAATGTGTAATAACAGAAATGTGCCAGGACACGTATGAAACCTCATTACTATTTTCCCCATCGAAAGATTAGATGTTTTTTTCCACGCAAGCCTGTTCAACCAACATTTAAAAAAGGGAATTAGGGTTGAAAAAATCATACGGTATTATCTTCAACTATGCCTCCAACATCCATCAACAAGCAACCACTATCTAGATGCTACTGTGTGAAAGATTTTTCTTACATGACCCCTTCCACATCGACTCTTAATGTCGATAATATATTTCTCAGTGGCGGATCCAGGGGGGGGCGTAGAGGGCGTACGCCCCCCCTTTACTTGGTCTTTTTTTTTTTTTTTTTAAGTTAGTCTGTATTACGACATCAAAAATGTCTAACCCATTAACGTTTACTATAAAACATACATAGTCCACGTCAGAAACCGTTAAATTAGTACAATTTATACTTATTCTATGTTTTTAAGCCAAAAAAAGGGTCAAAAAAATTTACGCCCCCCCTTTCCAAAATCCTGGATCCGCCCCTGTTTCTAAACAGCATGAAAACACAAGTTGAACAATATTTTTTATTTTCATAAAAGTCTAACAATGTAAAATGTATTTTGATTAAATGTAGATTATCGTTGATAACAGATGATATTGAATATTAAAACTTTACAAAATAAAATGCCAAATCTATTTTCAGTCTTTATTGAGATGGTGAATCTTGCAATCAAAGAAATAGTCATCTAGATATTGGGCCGAATTTATAAAAGTTAGCAATTGCTATTTGCTTTTCCTAAGACCTTCTGCTTATAAGCCTTTGCTAACTTTTATAAATTTGGCCCATAGATGAAAATACTAAATTTAGACTTCTATTTCACCATGATTTCTATAATTCAATTAAAATGCTTAAGTGGACACCACAGTTTAATTTACAAGGAGGTTATTAACATACAGACTGATATTAGCCTACAAGATGAATGATGTTCATATGTATCGTTGCACTCGGCATGTTGTTGTCAAATATCATCACGGGGTGTAGTGTATTATCTCGCACATATAAATCAAATGTGAAACACAAAGTTTATTGCAACACACTAGGTTTTAAACAAAACTGGGTGAGGTCAAATTCCATGTTAGTGTTAACACTGGTGTAAGTATAGAATTTGGATTGGGTCACATGCAAATATTTTCTTATTTGATTGATATTGAAAAACTTCACCTATGTAAAAAATATATTGGTTTCTCGTGTTCACACTTTATTGTACTATAGTAACACAAAAAATGAGTTCAAACGAACGCTAACACAAGATTTGACCTAACCCACTGTAGCCTAATGGTAATTTCAAGAATTTGACTTTAATATGTGATATTAACACATCTGTTTAAACAAACAGATTTCCATGTGCATGTGATCATGAAATTGACTTCAATGTGATTTTAAAACAATAATTTTAGCTTTTTTGTGCTTTATTTATAGACATCATTGGTGCTTACATATTGTAGTAGTAAGTCAATATGTATTATGGAGTCGCCTCCCTTTAATTGTATTGAACATTATACAAAAGCCTGTATGATTATACCAACAAGAGTTGTTTCCCTTTAGTTTTAATAAAATATGTCTACCAAAACAACGTGGTTTTTTGACTCATTAAGTTCAAACCTCCTTACCAGAAGTTTGCAGACTATTACACATATTATGTAATTGACTTCAATATGATTTAAACAACTGTAAATATCACACATTAGCTTATATGTGTTCATTGAATTGACTTTTATTATAACACATTAGCCTTTAGTGCTCAAAAAATTGACTTTAATGTGCTGAATTAAAAATGCCAAAAATTGAAATTGACATATTAAAATCATCAATGGCAATTAATAATAAAATTGAGGTCACTATTTTAATTTAACCCTTTAAGCAGTGAGTTTAATTATGACGTCATACTATAGGGAGTGACTTAATTTGACGTTATTGTATGTGTCACATTAGCGACATATATGTCGCTCTGTTCCTTTCATCTGTGACGTCATATATGTCGCTTCAAAGGGTTAAGAAGCAAAGAATTATGAAATTAGACTAATAAGGGATGAAATGAAGAGATTCAAGATAAAATATTATGAATAAAATTACTATCACAGAACATGACAGAATATATAAAAATATGAAGACATATTGAATTTTTTTTTGGTGCCCATTTTTATAAAGTTTAAGAGTTGTCCAAATTCAAAGCTTTTTACTACAGTGCATAAACTTTGCATAAGCAAGCGAAGCCCAAATTTTGTACACTTATTTTACGCATCCTTGCCATTTTGAAATGTGTTTCACCATTATTATTTCATTGCGTAATTGAAATTTACCCTATCCAATTCAGTTCTCAATTCATCACAATATTAAAATATTTGACTTCAAGTTAGTAGAAAACTTAAAATATGTTACTACTGAAAACTAAAATATATTCTAACTAGCCTAGCATATTTAAAATTCATTACCGTTTTTGTCAGAATTCAAAATCATTTCAGAAAAATACATTAAAATGGTTTCTGAAAAAAATAAAACAGCCAATCAACTTATTCAATTTATCTCCCTTAAACTAATGCCAACAGTTTCAGTTTCTAGAATGGCCAGAACTCTTACAAAAATATTATAGGAGTAGGACAAAAGTCAATTTCTCACATTATTTGCATTTTACTGCTGTAGAGATTCTGGGTTTGATTTAACTTAAAGGGATTGTAAAGCGTATTTCTAAACTTTGTATGTGTATTGGGAACACTGATAGCATCAATTCGAGCCATTCCAATTTCCATTCCGACGTCTGTGGTTCTTACAATTCCACTAAAACCAACAAGTTTTATGACATCAAACAACGCATTAATTTTAGTGGAATTGCAAGAACCACAGACGTCGGAATGGATACACGTACAAAGTTTAGAAATACTCTTTATAATCCCATAAAGTATTATAAATAATATGAAATGCAAAAGTATTAGTTGTCACTTTGGAAGTTTGAATTTTATTGGAATAACAAAATGTCATGAGTTGTGCTATCAATATCTATGTGGACTTTTTCAAATTTAGATTTTCTAAATTATTTATGTGAATTTGGGACACTGAAAGCACACCTCTTGCACAAGTAGTGGTTTAAAATAAGTTTCTGAAACCACAGACGTAATTGCAAATTGATGCTATAAGTGTCCAGGATACACACAAAAAATTATTATTAATTATTATTGAGCAGACAATTTTTTTTTTCAAATATGAATAAATAAATTTTGCATTTTGCGCTATTTCAATTTAATAGATTGAACTTCGACATTGAAAGCATTCATTCATATATTACATACACATACAAAACAACAATATCTTCAAGCATATCCCATGGCTATAATTAATATGAGCATCAGAGATCTAGCTTGCTTAAATAAATATATCTAAATAATAATGAATTATATACATTATTTGATAATGATCTAAAATAATAATGGATGACTATAATATACAATGTACAATATTTAAAATATCATTATGCCTTCTTCTATCACAGTTTTTGTTGGTCCGTAACTTATGGCACCAATGGACGATAAAACTAAGAAAAAAAAAATGACGATTTATCTCTCAACGCTTTAAGTACCTGAAATTAGAGAATTAAAATAATTAAGTTTGTAAATCATTCTGAGCCATAGTATCTAAGAGCTGTTATCCTTGAAATATCTCATTCAAAAATATGTTATTGAACTCCAGGATATTTAGAAATCAAATGAAAGAAATGAATGGAGTTTTATGTCCTGCTTTTCTGAACCTATATGGGCTAATTGAGGACGGGCAAATGTCATGCAGTGTGCAATGAGGGAAATTTGGATTTCCAACTGTCGAGGGATCTAGGGTCTACAAGTAAAATGTTTAGTCACATAACAATTTATTTTTTTAAAATAACCAACATTCAATGCTAAAGCTGAACTAAATCCTACTGAAAATAACTTACTTTGCTGTCCAATCTGTACGAGTGCCTTGACTACCAGACTCGTATTTTCTAGGATTTGATAATGGTTTAGTGCTGTTATTATTAAATTTCATAGGTAAAGGCTCTGTTCTCTTCCAAGGCATGTTATTTGACTGAAATGCTGATAAAAAAAATTTTGGGATGAATTTCTTACATTATAAGTTTATGTCATGGATAAAAGAACAAAATGAAATCAGAGTGAGATTTTGAAAGCTGCAAAGAAACATGACAATTTTGGGTTAGACATTAAGAAAAATGCCAAGCAATGCAAAAACATATGACTAAAGCATTTTATTCTACAAGCATTTGTCGTCGAGTGACTTCATCAGGTGAAATGATTTGGAAAATAAATCTGGCATTATTTTTCAAATCATTTCACATAATGAAGATGAAAGCTTGTACAATAAATTACTAGACACACTTAAAAGGTATCATCTGACATCTTTTATCATAAATTACTTTCAATTCAAAAATGTATTTCTTTAAAATAAACGGCAAGCACTTACAAGGTTTTGTATTGGCTCCAAAAGAAGATGGCAAATATCCACCACCTCCACTGCCAATGGGACTAAAATTGCGTTTACCACTTCCTACAACATTTCAAATAAAAACATGAGTTCACTTCATGTATGAATCTGACTCTTGAGAAAATAAAGCAGTGTGCAATGAAGGAAATTGGTAAATGAAACACAAGGCTTATCCTTTGGGAACAAATTAGTAAGTTATATCAATTTGATATTTGAACATTGTCTACTTTTCCTTTGTGCCTATTACTACACCAAATAGTATTTTTCATGTACTCTTCCAACGGAATGCTGAGTCAAGTTAAACACAAAGTGGCATATTCTCCCAGCCTGATGCATGAATTTCTGGTCTCATTAAAAATTGACAGGATAGGCTTAAAAAAAATGATACTCTTAGGAGAAATAGATAGAAAACAAACTTACCTGGGTTATTTGCTCGAGAAATACCAAAACCTGTTATACCGGTACCAGTTATACCAGTACCAGTACCAATTATACCAGTATTTCTATTATGAAAACTTGAACCCCATGTACTAGTGTCACTATCTTTCCGAGTAGCACTATTTCTAGGATTTATGCCTAAAAAATGGAACATCATTATTTTAAATTTTAACGTTAAAACATTTTTATGATTAACACATACATTGTGATAATAAGCTTTTGTGAGATTTCCCCCATGAAACACATATCTTAAAAAATTTGAATGCTATTCTTTATCATTACACATTAAAAAGATATACCAAATGAAAAAGATATTTATACTTATAGAAACCAAGAAATAAGCTTAAAGATATATGTCAAGCAAGAGGAAGAAAAAGAGAAAGATATACCAAGAGAAATCAAAAGATAAATATATTCTAAGAGAAACTAAAGATAAACCAAATGAAACTAACGATATATACCAAGAGAAACCAAAGATGTAGATATATCAAGATGATTCAAAGGTAAAGATATATTTTAAGAGAAACCAAAAATGTAGATGTAAAACCAAGAGAAACCAAAAGATAAAGATACATTGAAAAAAACTACAGATAAATATATACCAAGAAAAACCAAATATATTATGTATTATAGAAGAGAATTCAAAGATAAAGATATACTTAGAAAAACCAAATGATAAATATATCATACTATACAAACTAAAGACAAAGATATACCAAGTGAAAGCAAAGAAATACTAAGAGAAACCAAAGATGAAGAGAGAGCAAGAGCAATCAAAGATATACCAAGAGGAACCAAAGATGACGATAGAGTAAGATAAATCAAAGATATACCAAGAGAAACCAAAGATGAAGATAGAGAAGAGAAATCAAAGATATACCAAGTGAAAGCAAAGATATACCAAGAGAAACGTAAGATAGAGAAAGGAAATCAAAGATATACCAAGAGAAACCAAGGAAAAAGATGTACCAAGAAGCCAAAGATAAAGATGTACTAAGAGAAACTAAAAGATAAAATATAGTAAGAGAACCCCAAAAAATAAAGATATTGCAAGACAATTCAAAGATAAAGATATATGTACCAAGAGAAGACAAAAGATAAATTCATACTTTTCTGCACCTATATGAGCTAATTGAGGACAGGCAAACGCCATGCAGTGTGCAATGAGGGAAATTTTGCCAGGACAGCGGCATTATCATACCAAGAGAAACAACAGATAATAAACCTAAGATAAGCACATACCTGGTAAATATCTGGAGGTACTAATATAATGTTTTTTAGCTGAACTACGACCAGAATTACCAGTGTTCTGCCTATTATTAGTTTTAGAATGACGTCTTTGCAATAAAGTACTGAAAACAATTCAACTAATAACTTTATGACTTACTACAAATAGCTATGAAATTATATGAAAAATTATCCAAGGTGTTCAAATATATCTTACAAATTATGAGAAATCTATACAGATTTTACAAACTTATTTAAAACTCAAGGATTCTGATATACCATCATGGAAAAAACATCCTGCTACTAAACATCTATTATTATAATATGGGCACTTTTTTTTTTATCCTTACCACAATTAAATAGTGTGTCATAGACACATAAGAAAATGCACAATTTTGAAAACTGGCCAAAATGGACTAAGTTATTGTCAAAGGCTACAATGAACATGTGGGAATTTTTTTTTTACCAATATGTACTACAAAATTTTGTATTCATCTTAAAAATTGTTATATTTAAACCTTATTTATATAAAAAAAATAAACAATAAGCTCAACTTACGAGAAATATTCATCATCATCATCAAAAATGTTTTCTTTATCTTTGATATTAGGTTTATTATTATTAATAGGTGGTATGACTTTATTATTAGATGCTTTCTGTTTGGGTGGCAAATTGAAATCAAACTCTTCAAAATCATCCCAGGTTTCTGACAGACCTGTACCACCCCCTCCCCATCTCTTTCTACCGCTGGGTTTCTTAGATACAGTTACAGCAAATGAACTCTGAAAAACAATATGCATGAAGTTTGATACTATCACATGAAAGTGATTATGTTCACAACTTTCCCTCGAAATATTAGCTTTCAAATATCTTTGTATCAATAATTATCGGCATTTGAAAAAAATATGACTCATATTTCATTGAGACTATGTAATATAAGACACATATACAGAAAATGAAAGATCAAACGTTTAGGTAAGGGTATAATTAAAGAAATTGTGCGATTTTTGTGCAGTTTAAAACTTCTGAAGGCTTGGAATGAATGGATAATAAATCCATATAAACCATTATCGAAAGGATCCGCACGGAACCTAAGTTGTTATCCTTGTAAAATATAGATGTTTCTTTCTTTCTTTTTTTTTCCATGTTTTCTAAATATTATTAAGTTAACAGAATAAAAACTTACACTTTCTTCTTTTTTGGTGTTAGAAATAGTTGGTAGTAGTGAATTCAGGTTATCTGATGTAGGTTTATTGTCTGGTATGGTTCTAGGTGGAGATTTAATTGGGGAGTCAGATTTACGATCAACAATACCATTACTTGAAAATGGTGGTCTCTGTTGAATACCGAGATTCTGACCAACTTGAAAATACCGATATCGTAAACTCTGAAAGTGAGAGAAATATAATGCGTTAAAGCTGAGAGCACTTCTATTGAAAAAGAAATCAGACAATGCAGATTGATACTTTGTATCATTCAAGAATCATGAATGTATTTAAGTGCTTTACTTCTAAAGTTAGTAATTGATCTATGATACTCTTTCATGTCTATGCTTGCCCAAATTATGGTTTCATTGGAATTGTTGTTGTGAAAGCTTTTAACTGATGACGATTCAACTTTTTTTCAAAACTGAGAAAGAAGGGCTAGCTAAAATAATGATGCAATAGGACAAAATTCAAGGTTACCAGATTTTCACCCATGACCAAATGATTAAATGCTCTAACTAACTGTGCAGCACTACTTACTTGAGCTGATGAAGGACGTTTGGCTGGATTCCACATCATCATATCTTTCATCAGTTGTAAGGCCTCATTACTGGCATTAGGCATTAATGATTTTAAACTAGTTGCTGTACATTGAGGCCATCGAAAGTTCATAGCTGATGCTAACTGATAGCCCTCTTTCCATTCTTCCTACAAATGAAATTGAAAATCTACATATTTTTGAAAATAAATTTAAGATCATATGTATTCCTCAGCAACATACTGCTGGCATCAAAATAAGATTTGCTTGTCCCTTCTGCATTGCCAAATAGAAATATAGAGTCTAATTCTGTGGTGCATTTAGATATATTTTTTTGATATTATTATTCGTATATAAAATATATATAATGTCTTAACAGTGAACATTTATTTTAATTCTAAATTTGTGCAACATAAGTTTATGGCTTCGACACAAGGGCCTAGCTTAATTTGGCAATTAGGACTTTCACAATGATCTAAGTCTGCTTGCAAACCTCTTGAATGTCACAATTAATACATGAAACAAACCTGTTTTGGTGTGCCCAATACAGAACAAGTTCTAAATATCTGATCTATCTCTGAACTTCCAGGAAAGAGAGGTCTTAGCATGTAGAGTTCTGCCATGATGGAACCAATAGCCCATACATCAATAGGTGAACTATAACTAGTAGAACGTAGTAACACTTCTGGGGCTCTGTACCTGAAATATTAAAATGACTGGTTGCTTAAGGCAAAATAAAGTAGCTGAGAGATAGGATCCTCACAGAACCTAAGTTGTTATCCTTGCAAAATATAGATGTTTCTTTCTTTCTTTAAACTTACCATCTTGTTGAAACATAATCTGTATATGGCGGTCGAGATCGGATTTCTCTTGCTAAACCAAAATCAGCTATTTTAACTAAATCTGGACCAGAACACAATAAATTCTCAGGTTTTAAATCTCTGTGAAAAAATCCTATAAAACAAATAAAAAGAAACATTGAACTTAGAAGTCTCAAGTTTTATATCCCAGTGGCGGATCTAGGGGGGGGCGTAGAGGGAGTACGCCCCCCCTTCACTTTGTCTTTTTTATTTTTTTTTAAAAGAATGGGGAGAATACGACATAAAAAATGTCTAACCCATTAACGTTTACTATAAAACATACATGGTCCACGTCAGAAACCGTTAAATTAGTACAATTTATACTTATTCTATGTTTTTAAGCCAAAAAAAAAGTCCAAAAAATTTTCGCCTCGATTCGCTCGGCAAAAATATGGATGTATACGCCCCCCCTTACCAAAATCCTGGATCCGCCCCTGTATCCCTTTTTCACTTGATTATGAAGACTGGATATTTCCATGAAAAGTGTAGTGAAAAATTCTCATCAGGACCTCTGCATTAGCAAATAGATTTTGATATTCAAATTCATGGGATCTTTATTGAGCACTCAATCATTTTTTTCCCATGTCAGATTCACAAGCTGCTTTGGAATATTGTATCCCAATATTTGTATCAAGCCAAATTTTTCTTACATGAATGTACCTGACTGGAAATAAATGAGAGTAATAACATTAGTAAGATAAACAATACATACCATGTTTGTGCATGAAAGCTAAGCCTTGTAAAACCTGATATATAATATTTCTAACGGCAGACTCAGGAAATAATTTACTCCTGAAAAATACAACCATATATATTAACCACACTTGAGTAAAAGTTTGTTAGGGCATCTTCACCTTCCGTCGAAAGATAAACATGAAGACTGTAGCTCACATGACATGATTTTATGGGAAACAAAAACAACAACAAAATCTATATACAGAAACTGGGTTGAAAATAATTCCAAGGTACTTTGTCAAACAATATTGAACATTGATTCCAGACTATCCATGAGCCTAACACTTACTGAAACACAAAAATGATAAATTTTGAGTTTAATCACATATTATTCAAAAATATGTAACAACAAACCTTTCTTTTGTCATCTGGTAAAGATTTTCTTTCATAAACTCGAAAACAAAATATAACATATCACTTTCTCTGATCACTTCTTTTAATTTGATGATATTTGGATGGTTTAATTTTCTTAATGACTACAATAATCAAAATAATTCATACAGAGAGTGCCATGGAATACGTCTCGCTTTGAAACCAAGGTTCATAAATGAAAATGACGTCCTCCATTCATAATAAAATGTGACGTCAAATGAATGAAAAGGAATAATTATGACGTCATTAATCACCCTATCAACAGCGAGAAAATGGACTGCCTTTTCGGGCCTTTTCTCACAAATTTGTGTAGAAATACTTCATCTGAAAGTAATTTTCAGATTTTATTAAGTTTTTTGTTTACAGTTTCTTCCTTCAAGTGCTTTGGTAGAGATGTAAGGTTCCATTATATGATTTCCGACACAACTTATATGGATATTGTTAAATTTTAACAAATTTACTTTCATTTACAGCAGAATTCAGTCTCGTTTCCCTCAGAATGATCATTTTTTAATTTAATACAAAAATTAAACTCACCTTGACTTCTCGTAACTCTAAACATTCTTCCCATGAATAATATTTCTTTTTCATTCTGAGGAAAAAAGGGAATCAATCAATTTCAATTCTCTATGTTTAAAACTATTTTAAGTTTTCTTTTAAAGAAATTATATTAAAAAGATAATAGAAAGAAGCTTAAAAGTGAACTCAAAAAGAATCTTAAATCAGTTTATTCAATTTCATGATTCAAGTCGTATTTTGCATATCTAATACTGATATTGTGAACACTAATGTTCTAGTGCCAAGCAGGGCTCACTCTTCAACACAGGCACAGATTCTGGTAAAAAAAAAATCGTAACAATATTATATATACGATTTTTTTTTATCAGAATCTAGTGCCTGGACTCATCAAGTACATTTGATGTCACGTGACTGGACTTGTCAAAATCATTTGCAACCTATTGCTTAAATTTTGAGGGAGAATTGTTAACATTTTTACTACTGATAAACTTAGCTTAAAAATTCCTGTTATTGATGTTTGGTCGGATGAATGGTGAAAGTATCCCTTTAAGAGTAAGCTTACAGTAAGCAATAACAAAACATGTTTATAACCTTATTAATATAAGCTTAAGCTTATGTTTGCGACAAGTATAAATTCAAATTTAGAAAAATAAGTTATTGATTCTCGTACACTAACGGATCAATCCAACCATAGAATTTAATTCTTTTTTCTCTACACAAAGATTAGAAGAATAATCAATTGTAATCATGATGAGAGAATAATATTGATCCAAGTATATGTCTGTTTCATCAGGTATACACAAATATTGACATTTTCAACAAACAAAGCTGGTAGGATTGAATAAACATTTCCATTAAGTTTATTAAAACACCCTCAAAGAACCTTTAGCTAACGGAAATAACATCGAACGGCTCTTATAGACGAATGTTCTGTTCATTAAATTTACTAAGTAAAAATATTGAAATTGGCCTAATTAATCTTGTGCTGTAAACTTGATTCTATTTTAGAGGGTTATCGTTCTAATTATATTCAATTCACAAGGTATAATAGGCTTAATTAACTTTGCACTGAATCAATGCTTAAGTTTCAGACAGAAATACAATATTATGTCAATATTATGTCATAATAAGCTTAATTAAGCTTCAGTTTATAAACTTAAGGATCACGAAGGCAAAACAATGTAAATGGTTAAGAGCGTAGCTATAAGCTTATAGGGTGTGTAGGGGCGTGAGTAGTACCGTATACTGTTAACGGGGTACCATTTTGGGGGAAATATTAACTTTAAGGTTGCAAAGATTTTCTGATAAAAAAATCCTTTTATATTTATGATTCAGTTCTATTTAGGGTTTTTGGACTATTTTGGAGTGGAGAGTTATGTCAATGAAAACAAAACAGAAAGAAAAAGGAAAAGACCAAATTGAAAGAGAAGGATTTAAGAAATAGAATTGAACTAAATGGAAAATAGAAACATAAATGAAAAGATAAAGATAGTGAACCACGGCCATATACGCCTAACGAAAAAGTCGAAAAAGGAAAAAATTTAATCAGGAGAAAACAAAACTTTCTCAAAATTTCGATTTAGCTCCAATAACACCCATTTTAAGTTTCATCAAAATCGGTTGAAAACTAAGAGAGTAATAGCATATTTAAGATTTGGGGCAAGGGCAATAACTCTGCTTCTAACGATCGAAAAAAGCTCAAATTCGAACTTGATCTTCGTTTTATGAATATGTATACACATATCAAATTTCATTTGATTCCGTCAAAAACTCTAGTTTTTAGAGCGTTTACAAGCAAATGTTGATGGTCGGACCGACAGATTTGAGGCAAGGGCAATAACTCTGCTTCTAACGATCGAAAAAAGCTCAAATTCGAACTTGATCTTTGTTTTATGAAAATGTATACACATATCAAATTTCATTTGATTCCGTCAAAAACTCTAATTTTTAGAGCGTTTACAAGCAAATGTTGATGGTCGGACCGACAGATTTGGGGCAAGGGCAATAACTCTGCTTCTAACGATCGAAAATAGCTCAAATTCGAACTTGATCTTCGTTTTATGAATATGTATACACATATCAAATTTCATTTGATTCCGTCAAAAACTCTAGTTTTTAGAGCGTTTACGAGCAAATGTTGACGGACGGACGGACCGACGGACCGACGGACGGACGGACCGACGGACGGACGGACAGGGGTGACTACAATATACGTCCTCATAGAGAGATGAGGGCGTATAAAAAGATGATTCGAAAAAAAAGAGATGAGATGAAAATGAGTCCAATCTGAATAATATGCAGATCTTATTCTTAAGTTTCATGTTCTTGATCTCTACCTATCATCTGATGATTTTTTTTTATGCTATAAATCTTGCTTTGCTGGCTTAGTCTGATTTGGAATGGAACAGACATCAGATTATCAAAAGTTATCATAACAAACCAAAAACATTGCTAAAAGTGGCCAGACAATTGGCAATGTTTAATAATGATAATCCCAGAAAAATTCACATATTGAGAAAGAGAAATTGCAAGAATCACATCTGACTGAAAATTGGAATGATGCAAATTCTTCCTGAATCACATTAAATGCTTAGAAAACATTTTTAAATATAATCACTATAAAGAAACATTCAGATCTGCATTTTAATCAGATTAAAATGATGCATGTATTTAACATTGAAATCTATATTAAAAAAAGCTTAAGAGAAGAAACCTTCACATTTTAGCCAACAGATCCGTAATTTTTGCCTTTTAGCCTAGAAAAGAAAAATCCAAGAAAAAATAATATATTTAGAGTTTTCAGCACAAAAACACAGGCCTCGTAAAATGAAAGTTGCCAGTTAAATTGTAGGTTTTAAGAAAATAGAGAGAGTGAAAAGAGGAATTTTAGCACAGACATAAGAAGCTAGAAGACTGTTAACAATGCAAGTAAAAGTATTGTAATGATTATAAGTTAAGTTGATAATAGTATAACCTAATATAATATAACAATTTTGCAAAATCATGATTTAGAAATGGGTTCAATGATATAAAAAAATAAATAAGTTTTTCATTAAATCAGTGTTTAATTCATGCATTTTCTTTACCACTCCACCTCTTCCTTTTTTTAAAGAAGACACTATAGATACTTTTAAAAGGTTGACATAACCTTGATAAAAAAAACTATAAGCTTATAAAACAACTTGTAGGATGAGACAATTCTTGAACTATATAGAAATATCTGAAGACAATAGAGATCTATTATTTATGATATTTACCAAGGACAAAGATAGTCAAATCAATGTATTGATCACCTGAGTTCTGACGGTTTATGTCATAACAAAGTACGGTAATGATATTCTGTTGCCCTGTAAACTTACATAACATATTGATTTTTCTTGGAATGTTGATGTTGTTATGATGTAAAAGCTGAGATTACTAGTTAGTAGATAACGAGCATCATTAAATTAGTGGTCATCAAAGGGATGGTTAAGTGGGGTTTTTAGCGTATTGGTACAGTTCATTAATTTGCAACATTAAAATTTTCAGTACGTTTTTGCAATCTCACTAAATACAAGGCATTTTTTTTTAAGCAATTATTGCAAAAGTCAAAACTATTTGACTACTTTTATCTTCTACAATGTCAACAAGCTTCTATCACAACAACTACCGTACCATAATTGATTGATAAAAGCTTACTTAGGATAGTGTAGAAAAAAAAACTTTATACCGTACTTACTTCTTGATAGCAACCTTCTCCCCAGTATCCTTGACATTACCAAGGATAACACTTCCATAGGTACCATCACCTAACTGTTTTGACACTGTATAACGATTCATTGTGAACACTTAAAACACGTCTATTAGCACTGAAACAAAAATAAACAATATGAATCCAATATCGTAACGTTATCAACAATATGAATAGACAGTAACCTATTATACCGATAATAAACTTATGGTACGGTACCGTACCGGTATTCATAGGTAACATTGTTTTGTTTTGATTTGTTTTTCTACATAATTCCTCATTCTAGATCTGACAAGATTCTTGATTAATCAAACTTGTTTGAACTCTGTCCTGATCAGCTAATGATGTGATTATCATCTTAATTGACCTCATATATCGTAATTAAGCTTATAGAACTCAACTCACTCCAGTTTCATAATTGAAGCTTCTGGAGAGAGAATTCAAATACTTCTACTAAAACAAATTACCGGTATCAGTGATTTAACAATCCCCTTCCATAAAGTAGACTAAGCTCTGTCTGGTGAATGCCAGTTAGAACGGTAACAAGGGAAAACGGTAACAAAAAAATAAAGTTGAAACGGTAACAGGTCTGTGAAAACGGTAACAAGATTTTACCGTTAAAACGGTAACAGTTCTGTAAAAACGGTAACACATACTAAAATAGATGTAATGTATAATGTTTTTTATCATTATGTTGTTATTATTGTATATTTATGTGTATCAAATGATAAAACAAATATCCTATCACACAACATGTGGTTTCGTAATTGAATTGTCGGTAAAATATCAATTGATACCAAACGGCCCATCATGGACGACATCAAAGCAGGCATTGTCAAAATATCGTTTGCTGAATCACATTTTGCCCATTATAATGAAGAATTGTAATATTATCCTCAAAATGTTTTTGAGAGTCCTATATTGTCTTTATAGATTAGTAAAATTTAATTTTTTTTATATGGATGTTATTTATTTAGTGGACGGATAAAGTTTGAGTTTTTCAAAAGCAGAGATATTGTCACGCAATCAAAATAGATCTATTTGAACCTCATTTTGATCATTGCATGATGAATTCAGATATTAAATCTGCATTATGTCGTATGCTTCTCTGCTAATATTCTATGTCAGCGTTTTGATTCTATTTATAGTAACAATCAACCTTGATTGCCGCTTTTGTTTCTATATTGAATCCAAGCCCTCCTGAGGAAATTAATCTAAGGTGTGACAAATTAACATTCTCTCATTGTTTATATTCACTCAACCTCTTGATTATTAATTGGTTTAGTTTCATTTCTTAATAATAAAAAAAAACCCCAAAAACGGCTTTTCTGGCGAAAATAAGACCACATCAAATTTTGCCGATTTGATACCATATATATATTTACTCGCATGACCTTGACTTTTCGAATATTTCCGAGAAATAAATACTTTATTTTGTTACCTTTTTTACCAAAATATTTTGTTACCGTTTTTACAGATATGTTACCGTTATAACCTTATATGTGTTACCGTTTTAACAGGTTTGTTACCGTTTCAACTTTATTTTTTTGTTACCGTTTTCCCTTGTTACCGTTCTAACCGATCCGATTTAGGCCAGGCTATATCTTATTCAATCGAAATCAACACAAATTAAATTTCAGTACCGGTACCAGGTATTTAGTTTTTTTTTCGTATATTAGAAGTAGATCTATACCATGACACTTGACTATGCCACCCAACAGCAACGTCAAAGCCAAGAACTGACACTGTCAGTGAAAAATTAAGAATGAAAAAAAGAAACCTAAAAAAAAGTGAAGGGAAGTCTTGATCAAGATAGATTTTGTTTAGAATTCTGCAATTTCGGCAGCTAAATATGTCCATCACCTAGCATAACAGTATCAAATAGCTTTCCCAAACCACTACGTTGTGAGAATACGAAAAATTATATCTACCTACCAGATTAAAAGCAATATTTTAGAGACTATCCGAAAAAGTTTCATCCATTATCCGCCATGTTTTCTGTTGCTATTTTGCTGATCACGTGACTAAATGAAATACCAATGGACCAATGACGTCAATGTTCCGTGAATAGTGTATACAGAAAATATATTAACCGTAAACCGTGAATTCAATCATTATGTTGGACGATATTAAGCTCTAAATCAATTTCAGCCCCTGTTAGTTATATGGACGGAAAATTTAGCCCTCTTTATTTTGAAACTTCAGAAACTTTGCAGGTGCGATGGTTTTACACCGCATACCTCGCCTCGGATTAGAAGTGTTCCACTACTGTGTCCTCCATTTCTTCGACTCCACGGGAGTAAAGGAGTGGAAGTTACGATATAGTAACTAGCCTCGGATGTGCGTAAAACTCAATTCATTTAATTTTTTTCCGCCTGTGATTTGTTAATGTGTGGCGCCAGGCAGAGTATGCTTAATCTTCTAGACACCTGATACAACTTTTCATCATGAAATACCTATTCATGTATGATTGATATATTTCCTCATAGAAAAGTTCATTAGCCGTTACTTATGTTTTGTCAAAATGTCTTTTTGGATTTCGTTTTGCGGTTCGGATCGTTAGAAGGCTACAGTGGCGTTTCTAGGAATCTTTAGGTGGAGGGGCCGAGTTGGGGCCAAATAATTGTCAGGAGGGGCTACCAGCAACACGTATCCGTATGTAACATTATACGAAATTTCAAAGTGTGGGGGGGGGGGCAAAACCGGGCCAGCCTAAATTCCGGGGGGGGGGGGGGGGGGGTCATGTCCCCCCCCCCCCCCACCCCCCCCCCCCCCCCCCCCCCCCCCCCCCCCGGCCACTGATAGGCTACTTAATTGGTTTCTACATGTAGGCTACTCCGATTCGTAGAGATTTTTGGAGTTAATTCGTATAATTACCCTACACCTTTAATGTCACATCTCAGATAGGCCTACTATGAACAGTTTCTTTTTGTTTTGTTTTAAAAGAAACAGGCTCCATATGTATCCAAATAGCAATTATAGAATTTAGAGCTGGCCCGTGAATAACGCTTGCCAGTGCACCCTATTAAATTCCTACCCTACGAGGACGCCCTTAGGAAATCTGGAAACAAAATTTTCCAGTCTTATTAAGATCAGTTTGGTTGTATGGGGATAGTGATGGAATGAACTACAAAAATATCTATCTTTCCGAGCCTGGCAGATCCAATATTTATAAAGTAAAGAGCTTCTTTTCCTCTCTGTAGCCTACACCAGCCAACAATGTCCAAATAGCTCGGCTATTAAAGGTTAGAATATTTAAAGCAGGCTCGAGAATTTTCCGCATTAGGCATACACTGACCAGTGCGCGTCCATATTGTTACCCTTCGCAGACGCCCATAGGGAATCTGGAAACCAAGTCTTCCAGTCGTTAAAAATGAAATGTGACATCAAAGATGTCTGGGGATGAACATGAACATGATGGAATGAACAACAAAAATATCCATCTTTCCGAATATATCGGGAGCCTGGCAGATCCGAGGTATCAAAACCACAAAACGGTATACCCGGGGAAATAATATTATTCATATTATGAAGTTCGCAATAATGAGCTTTTCCTGTCTGTACACCAGCCGACCTTGTCCAAATAGCTATAAGGGGTTAAATCATAGAGCAGGCCCCCGAAACGCGATTATCAGGCGAATTTAAGGCTTATTGGTATGGGAACTGAAGGACAAACACAAGAAAATTCCCGATATTTCCAAGCAAAGTTAAGGTTCTAGATTATTTTATAGGGCCTGAGGATCCAACATAGAACATTTTGAGAATTAAACTCCTGGAAACACGATTTCCAGACATTTCCAAGCCATGATGCTGAAAATTAAATGCCCTGAACACAAAAGGTGGAGTGGTGTACAGGTATGGATCTCGATTTTGCTGTGTTTTTGGGTGCGATTTTCAGATTTTTATTCATATTTGATATAAATTTTATTTTATTTTCAAAAAAATAAGTTACAGTGGCCAAGTTCCTCAAATACATGTACAAAAACAAAATGTCTTCATGGTTCAACAAAAAACCTGCCGTTTTCTCCAGACAAAATATGTTAAGACAATTAAAATTGCTGTCATGATCAAAGTCTTACACCACTAAACTGTTATATGCACCTTGTGATAATGGGTTTTCAAAAATGTAGTTGCTGATTGTTCCAATAATGAACAGGAAAGAAGAGGGATTAGTTCAATTTCATTTCTAAATTTCAAATGGTGAAGTTCTGATTCTGAACAGATTCAAATAAATTAACTACAGAATCAGATAGTGATTCTTGTACTTCCTTCTCAGCCTTTATAAATTCAGACTACACCTTTTCTTTTTCATGTGCAAATGGAACATATTCTAAAGTTCTAAGAAGAACCTGACCATCAGAAAAGCAGGACGTAAAACTTCATTTCAATTCATTTTTAAAGAACTTGAACCAGGT
The DNA here is from genome assembly GCA_029955415.1 of Lottia scabra. Taxonomy (NCBI): domain Eukaryota; kingdom Metazoa; phylum Mollusca; class Gastropoda; family Lottiidae; genus Lottia; species Lottia scabra. The sequence continues at coordinate 78,446 of JARJEI010000095.1, forward strand.
TTTACCGGTAGCTTGTTTTATTGAACTTTCGGCTTATGACTTCACTATTCAAGAATCACCAGGAGTGATGTTAATCCATATAAGCAGTAGATAAAGTTTGTAAATTGTCCAGTACATCAATGTACATGTCTTCATCCAATCCGCTCTGTAAAAACCTATGATGTTTACGTATATCAAATCGTTTTGTCTCTGTATGCAGGGAGTGTATTAAATTATAGATTTCTTTACTACTCTGTAATGATGTCATCATTGGTACACTTTCAACTCCTGTAAATAGACACATTTACATTTAGCATAAGTTATATTTTTGATATATATGAGATATTATTAGCATTAGCAGCTTTTTGATATAAAACGTTTAGATTTAGTGGAATTACAAGAACCACAGAAAAACTAAAACTAAGTGCTTTTCACTGTCTCAATGTTTCTTAATATAATTAGAAACTTTTTCAATCGTGTCTTTGGAAAACTCTAAATTGCTAGAACAAAGTTTGAAATTTGTAATGGTGTAAATCGATGCTATCAGTGTCTTTTATACACACAAAGAGAATAGAAACATCTTAAAGGGATTGTCAAGCGGTTTTCTAACATTTGTATGTATATCGGTGACATTAAAGGGCCATTATGCTTTTTTGAAAAAAGTTTCCATTATCAAAAAAATCGCAAATGCTTCCTGAAAGTATTTTTAAAGTATGCTTATTGTATCTCTACACCTTCTTGATCAAACTGAATTTGGTTTTAAAGGGTTAATTACAAACAGGGAGTACTTATTGTTAATTAATCAATTTGACCTAGTTTTGGTGTTTTCCCTTTAAATGGCTCAATATTTCTTGCTGAAACCTTTTAATTGCACAAGACGGACATTTCTCTACAATTAGGCGTTTATTTTACTCAAATCCGTTCAGTAGTTTCCTATCAGCATCCAAAAAACATAACACACTTAAAAACCTTACGTAAGGTTTTTAAAAATTTGAGCATGTTTTTAGCGTTTAAAAATTAACGGCTGGATTTTTTTAGTTAAAACTTTCAGATACATTAAAGGACACATAGTTACAGATTTTAGTGTACAGTTTTTACAAATTTGAGCAAAAAAAAATTTTGACCTAAAAAAAATTCAGACAGTCCCTTTAATATCACCAAATTGCAAGGAATTGCAAGAACCACAGATGTCAGAATGGAAATTGTGCAAATTGATGCTATCAGTGTCCCCGATGCACATACAAAGTTTAAAAAACCACTTCAAAATCTCTTTAAGATCCCTTGTAGGCCTAAACCAACCTTGTAATGGTAGTCTTTGTCTGGTTGATAAAAATCCACTACTATTTATATAGGGTGAAAATATATTTGGAAATGGTGCTTTTACTGGTAACGCCTCATTCAAAACACAGCCAGCACTGAAAAATAAAATCATATTCTGTACAAAATGTTTTATAACAAAACAGGCATACAAGCATACAAATTTATAGAAATGAAATGAAATAAAATGAATGGAGTTTTACGACCTGCTTTTCTGCACCTATATGGGCTAATTGAAGACGAGCAACACCATGCAGTGTAATGAAGGAATTTTACTAGGACAGCAGCATTAGCCTGCTCTTATTTTCGATTTCCAACTGTCGATTTCAGCGTCTAACTTACTGAGCCACCGAGGCTCCCATAAATTTATAGATTGTATGTACAGGATAAGAGTGAAAAAAAAAATACTTATTTAGCAAAGCTACCTTAGTCTGATTTTCCTTGGAATTTAAAATGGATCAAAATTTGAAAATGAAATTAAAATTTCAGTCAATAAAATGTTAGTGTAATGAAAGTAAATTTGGAAATCAAATGTTTTTCTTTAATTACAGACCAAAATTGAAAAGTAACTCAAATTTAGAAAATAAAGGAATACACCAAAATCTTTCCTTGAATAAAATTTTGATTACATTTCGATGAAAATATTAAGAATACCTACTTTTTGGTTTCAGGAAAGACATCCGTAAGATATTGTTGTAACACATCATGTGTATTAGAACAGCTAGCTAGTATACCATGTGATAGTGATGACACATTATTACTGAAATAAAATTAAATTATGTTATGCAAGTGTTTGGCTAATGCAGATGAACAATGCCATGCAATGTGTAGCAAAGAAAACTTAACTACGGAAAATTTCAAATAAATTGTTGTTTTGATCTAGACCAGGGTGTGAAATTCCAACAAACTTGGATAAGTCATGGATATTCCAACTAAGATCAATGCCAAGATTGTGCTTGGGGTTCTCATCCACTAAAAGGGATTATAAAGAGGTTTTCCAAACTTTGTATGTGTATCAGGGACACCGTCAGAATCAATTTGCGCCATTCCAATTTCCATTCCGACGTCTGTGGTTCTAGCAATTCCACTAAAACTAACACATTTTATGACGACACTCCTAGTATTTGACTGGAAGCTACTATTGATATCACTGCTAATGACATCATAAAATGCGTTAGTTTTAGTGGAATTACTAGAAGCACAGACGTCGGAATGGAAATTGGAATGGCGCATATCGATGCTATCAGTGTCCCTGATACACATACAAAGTTTAGAAAACCATTTTACAATCCCTTTAAGTTACTTATTTCTTAACTTCCTTTTAATTGCTTACCTTTTAACAGTGTTGGAAGAGATACCACGTAATACACATGATTGTAAATCTGGTTTGGTACTATTAGTAACATGAGGTACTAGAGATTGCCATAGTGGATCATTACCATACGACATCAAACTATCTATTAAACTACTATTGTTCTCCTTTAGTACAAATGGTAAACTAGTATGTACTGCTGCTACCTACAAGACAAATAACTAATAGAAATAGATACTGACGTTATCTGAATTGTGCAGTATTAGGTAGATGTTTGCTTTACTTCTTAGACAATCTCTAAAGGGTCACTGAGAAACGCCATCAAACAGTTCCTGAGTTCATTCAGATGAACTTCCAAAGAGAAATATTACACATCCCAACAATCACACGTCAAGACAATAACGAAACCAAATACTAACGATCAGAACCGCAAAACGAAACCCGCAATCCAAAAAGATACATAGGTAACAGCTTATGAACTTTTCACACGAGGAATTAAATCAATCATACATAAGTAAGTATATCATAATGAAAAGTGGTATCAGGCGTCTAGAAGAGTAAGCATACCCTGCCTGGAGCCACACTTGTCCTAGCTGTGAAACATAAAGAAACAAACTACAAAAAGAGAACATGAAGAAAGCACCAACTGAAAAAATAGTGACTTGACGACAAATTTTCAATGGAAGTAACAGATGAAAATACATTAATGTCCAATTTTGATAATTCAAGGGACGTAACAATCAGATATTAGGTTCCTGACTACTTCTGTTGTAGTCTGAAAGGGTTCTCATTGGAACCTTAGTGGTTATCCTTGTAAAATATATACAATATATAAAAGTGTACAGTACCTTTCTACCTAACATGCTAAATGATGAAGTGATATCAGATAAATGACTAAAATTATCATCTCTTCTATATGGTATAGTCATAGTGTCTAATGTACTAGCTATTATAGCACTGGTATGGTAGTTTAATTCATTCTGAAATATTCAAAATATGACTCAGTGACAATTTTTTTCTACTGTTAAACACAGTTTCGGTTCCACAACCACCCTTCCTCTACGCCAGCAGTCAAGGCATACTGTTAAAAGAAAGATTTATTGCACTTCCTCAATTTTAAGCCTTATCCAACCACTCTCAGCCTTAATTTGCAGCCCTGGCACTTGCAATCAGGCATCTAGAGTGCTTGTATGGCCTCTACTCTGTTTTATTTGTGCACATTCAAGCATGATGTGCAATTAAAGGGATTGTAAAGTGGTTTTCCAAACTTTCTATGTATATTGTAGAAACTGATAGCATCGATTTGTACCATTCCAATTTCCATTCCGACGTCTCTGGTTCTGGTAATTCCACTAAAACTAACGCGTTTTATGACGTCACTGACAGTGACCTACCGGAAGCTACTATTGATATCTATGCAGATCACTGTCAGTGACGTCATAAAACGTGTTAGTTTAGAAAACCACTTTACAATCCCTTTAAAGTACGGTACTTACATTATATTGTAAATGTGGAAAAGTCTGTGATGAACCCAGTTTTCTCCATAATGATGTAGCTAATGATATAGGTATAAATAACCCAGAGCTTTCACATAACTTCTCATAACATATAGCACTGTTTATTATTCTGTTTGATCTTTCTACAGCTGTCTACAATACATAACTTATAAACATTAGATCTTTCTACATCTGTCTACAATATACATAAACATTAGATCTTTCTACAGCTGTCTACAATGTACATAAACATTAGATCTTTCTACAGCTGTCTATAATATATAAAACATATAAACATTAGATCTTTCTACAATATATATAACATATAAACATTAGATCTTTCTACAGCTGTCTACAATATATAACATAAACATTAGATCTTTCTACAGCTGTCTACAATATATAACATATAAACATTAGATCTTTCTACAGCTGTCTACAATATATAACATAAACATTAGATCTTTCTACAGCTGTCTACAATATATAACATAATATATACATTAGATCTTTCTACAGCTGTCTAAAATGCATAATACATAAACATTAGATATTTCTACAGCTGTCTACAATACATAAACATTAGATCTTTCTACAGTTGTCTACAATACATAAACATAAGATCTTTTTACAGTTGTCTATAATACATAACATACATAAACATTAGATCTTTCTACAGCTGTCTACAATACATAACATATAAACATTAGATCTTTCTACAGCTGTCTACAATACATAACACATAAACATTAGATCTTTCTACAGCTGTCTACAATACATAACACATAAACATTAGATCTTTCTACAGCTGTCTACAATACATAACATATAAACATTAGATCTTTCTACAGCTGTCTATAATATACATAACATATAAACATTAGATCTTTTTACAGCTGTCTACAATACATAACATATAAACATTAGATCTTTTTACAGCTGTCTATAATACATAACATATAAACATTAGATCTTTTTACAGCTATCTACAATACATAACATAGAAACATTAGATCTTTCTACAGCTATCTACAATACATAACATATAAACATTAGATCTTTCTACAGATGTCTACAATACATAACATAGAAACATTAGATCTTTCTACAGCTGTCTACAATATATTAAATATAAACATTAGATCTTTCTACAGCTGTCTACAATATATTACATATAAACATTACATCTTTCTACAGCTGCCTACAATACATAACATATATAAACATTACATCTTTCTACAGCTGTCTATAATATACATAACACATAAACATTAGATCTTTCTACAGTTGTCTACAATGTACATAAACATTAGATCTTTCTACAGTTGTCTACAATACATAACATATAAACATTAGATCTTTCTACAGCTGTCTACAATACATAACATATAAACATTAGATCTTTCTACAGCTGTCTACAATATATAACATATAAACATTAGATCTTTCTACAGCTGTCTACAATATATAACATATAAACATTATATCTTTCTACAGCTGTCTACAATACATAACATATAAACATTAGATCTTTCAACAGCTGTCTACAATACAATATAACATAAACATTAGATCTTTCTACAGCTGAGAACTGAAAAAAAAAACAGCTTTAAGTCTAATGAAAATGCAGCAAGTATGTAACTTTAAAAATATTAAATTTCAAAACTTGTAGAAAATACTAATAATATAATTATGGTATGCACCTCTCCCTTGCCTTCCAAGAAATTAGAAAAGACTTCTATTTAAGACAACTTTGATGATTATGAGTACTGGTACTTACTGAATCAGGTAAGACTGGTGGTGTCATTCCAAATGTTAGTTTACTTTTACTAGAGAACTCATCTTGTAAGTACTGTAAATAGGTACTAGCTACTCCACCAAAACCATCATAGGTATCTACTAAACAATGGAAACCCTGAAATTAATCAAATATCTCACTGAAAATGAATCTCATTTTTTTTAAGGGTTTTTCACAATAATTATTTTACTGTTCTGAAAAGATTTTAGGTTCTTTTTGTTTAGGCAAATAATATAGGAGGTTCTGTTGGTTCTTTTCTTAAATTTTAGGGTGAAAATTTACTTTTAAGAAAAGATCTTAAAATAAATTGAATGATTCTTTATTCACATCATATGAACATTCATCTGTGAGGTCTCTCATCAATTGGTAATACCGATATATAGGCCTTTGACCCGCAGAAAATATTGATCACAAAATTGTACCATATACAATGGAATCGCATTTATCTGCACATTTTCGTTCCTGATAAAATGAATGAATTTTCGGAAATAGGAGAAATCATAACTAGAGTTACGTCCCTTCACGTTTATTTCAACACCTGAAAAATGTCACGTATAGGGCTGGGTATCGATGACCAAATTGAGATCGATTATCGATAAATAATCAAAATATTTTAATTGGGAAATCTTCTAATCTTCATATATTCGTACCTGAATGTTTGTTATTTATCAATATCAGGTATCAAAGACAAATGAAACTGAAGTAATGTCCAGAATTTTGTATGATTATCATGATAAAATGGGTCGTGACTTCTCTGATAAGTGTGTAACAGATAATATTAAAAGAAAATTTGACTATGAATTTTAAGCGATTATGAAATTTGATAATAGATAATCGAAATAAATAGTTTGTAGTGTCGATAATCGATTATTTTAATTATTAGACCCATCCCTAGTCACGTACACAGCACATTAATAGTAAAGAAAAAAGAGCTAAAAAGCCTAAGTCTAGCACAAAACAAACCACCTCCCTCTTTATTATGATTCTTAAACTCGGTAAAATATCAGCCTTAGGCATTTTCCTATAAATATAACTTACTTGTAATGTGTCACAATCTTCTACAAAGAATCTTATTCTGTCTTCTACATCTTCAAATGTTTCTGGGTTGGAAAAGATTTCTTCACCCATACCAAATACATTGAATGGACGTTCAGTACTGGAATTAATCAAATCATAACATAAAATACTTCATTCATTTCTATGGAATTTCAATTATTGTAAAAATATTTTCCAAACTGTCCATGTCAGTGGGGACACCGACATCTTGTCCAAATGGGGGGTAATAGTAGTGGACTCCTTGAAAGAGAAATACCATCAGGTGTTTTATGGTCTTCTTATAAAAAAGTAAGTAAACCAACTAGAAGATATTAATATACTTACTCTCCTAGCATATAGTCATTAACAATGTGAAGAGTTTTAGGATGGAGGTAGGTTTTTAAATAATCAGACCAAACTGTGACATCTTTATCTAAATTATAATATTTCTTTCCACTACATACATTGTTTCCATCTTTATCTGTAATAAAATAAGATTCTTGTTAAACAGATTTAGATCATGTCATGCTCCAATCTCTTACACAGAGTTGTCTTCCCTAGCTTTGGTAGTCCAGAATCAATCTCTGTCACCTTCTCAAAAAATAGTCCTTAAACTCGTCACACGTGATCATGTTCCTTTGTTTTGGTTGACAACTTCGTCAAGACTGCATTCTCCTCTATGACGTCATCTAAATAATGACGTTTTCTCGGAAGAATATTTATAACAAATTACTCAAACATGAGATAACGTTACACAAAAATATAGTCCTTACATACATTTAAACTGTTTGAAAATTGTATTTCATCTCAAATGAAATAATATTTCATGCTTTTACAAAAACAATGTGGGAATGAAGACACGGAAAGCGTTTAAAAAGCAAAATATAGAGCATAAAGGTGTTTTACAAGAATCTTGAGACAGTGACAGAGTTGTAATCTGGACCGCAGGGGAAACAACTCTGTATAAAGATTGGTCATGCTCCTGACACACTTTTCTGATCTATCATCCTTATCAGGACAGCTAACTTTGAATATATTGGCTAACTTCTAATTTGGGATGGGCAATCAAGTAATATGGTATTTGCAATTATAACATCATACTCTGGTCCATTTTTTTTTAGTTTAACCTCAAACATTGAGTGGAAAATGGTGAAAACAGATGCTTTGATACAAATACAAAAGCAAGAAATTATTGAATTCTCTTTTACAACATGTCTTTCGTTGAATATCTTATCACTTTTTAATTAATCAAAACAGATTTCAGTTTTTACACAGTTAAGTACAAACTAACTGCCTGAACTGAGGACTGTTCAAGTTTCTTCTTGAGTCCAACTTTAAACCATGCTGTAACTTTGTAACATGTCATGTAACATAAATGTTAGTTACTTCCCATTGTATAGGGACTGTAAAGAGAAAGACAAGAAAGAGCCATGCATTAAAAGATATAAAAATCAAAGGATCTAAACCTGTAATGTCCTCTCCTTCTTCAATCATTTCTTCAACTTCTAGTTCTTTTGATGATTCAAATTTCTTCTTCTTTGATGTTGATGGCTAAAATCAGACAGAAATGGAAACTGAAAGCTGACCAAGACTAAACAAAGAGGAATAAGGCATGGCTTTTAGACGTGTTCTGGAATACAGTACATACAAAGCCATTATATGGAAAAAACACACAAACTTATTTCTAAGCCTTTAAATATTATATAGTGTTTTTTTAATAATTGATTATTATTATATATCAAATACTATTCAAAATGGTTGTGAACTGTGTGTGTTATTTCCATTTAAGAATCATACATCATTTTGTATGTACTGGAACACTGATAGCATCGATTTGCCTTATTCCAGTTTTGCAATCCCACTAAAGCACTATCACTGCTTTTAATATCTTATGCCTTTGCATAGATTTTCATACCATTATAGAGATTGTTAAGTGTTTTTCTTAACTTTTTATGTGTATAGGGTACACTGATAGTATCAATTTGCACCAGTCCAATTTCCATTCCAACGTCTGTGGTACTTACAATTCCACTAAATGCGTTTTATCACGTTACTGACAGTGATCTACCAGAAGCTACTATTGATATCTATGCAGATCACTGTCAGTGACGTCATAAAACATGTTAGCTTTAGTGGAATAGCAAGAACCCCAGACGTCAGAATGGAAATTGGAATGGCGCAAATTGATGCTATCAGTGTCCACGATACACATACAAAGTTTAGAAAACCTCTTTACAATCCCTTTAATAATTGATTATTATATATATCAAATACTATTCAAAATGGTTGTGCACTGAGTTTGTGTGTGTTATTCCCCTTTAAGAATCATAGTTTTGTATGTACTGGAAAACTGATAGCATCGATTTGCCCAATTCTTATGCCTTTGCATAGACTTTTCTTTTTCTAGGTAAAATAGAACAATGAAGTTATGTGTGAAAAGTGAAAATTGTACCTGAGATTCTTGTTCTAGATCTGATAAATATTCATTCTTATGTCCACTTCCTGCTTCGTGTAGTGTAACATCTTCACACCTGCAATGAAATGAATGAAGTCATACTTTTCAGCAGTTGATTGGGCTAATGAAGACAGGCAAACACGTAAAGTATGCAATCAGGGGAATTTTGCCAGCGCTAATAGCCTCTATTTTTTTATTTTCATCTGTTGAGGGATATGTTACACGCACATCTGGCAAAATGGATAACCTTGTTCCTTGTTACATTCAGAAGGCAAAATTAAGGAAACCATTTAACAATCCCTTCAAAGAACAAAAAAAACCTCACCATTTGACCTCTTCTTCATTATCGTCATCATACAGGCCACCACTTTTACTGAGTGTATTCAAACTTCCCTTTAAATCTATACATACTAGTCTAGGTGTGAATGTTACAGCACCCTTAAAATTAGAAATAATATCAGCCGTTAAAAACATGAGTGAATGCAACCTAATCCATGAGACTATTCATGTTCATGTATACTAGTCTAGGTGTGAATGTTAAGCACCCTTAAATTAGAAATCAAATCAGCCCATCAGCTGTTAAAAACATGAGTGAATGCAACATAATCCATGAGACTATTCATGTATACTAGTCTAGGTGTGAATGTTACAGCACCCTTAAAATTAGAAATCAAATCAGCCCATCAGCTGTTAAAAACATGAGTGAATGCAACATAATCCATGAGACTATTCATGTATACTAGTCTAGGTGTGAATGTTACAGCACCCTTAAAATTAGAAATCAAATCAGCCCATCAGCTGTTAGAAACATGAGCATAGGCGTACAGGGCGCTAAGTGAGCGGGGGGGGGGGCAAAACCAATTTGCCCGACAGCTAATGCTAATTTGCCCGACAACAAAATATAAATGCCCGACAAGTCGACCCCCACCCAACCCCTAATTCCAAAAACTTCTCGCCATCTGTCTGATCACATCATTTCCGAACGATTTTATTTTTTTAAATTTCCTTCATGAAAATCACTGGGGGGGCAATTGCCCCCCCTGCCCCCCCCCCCCGGCGCGTACGCCTATGAACATGAGTCAATGCAACCTAATCCATGAGACTATTCATGTATACTAGTCTAGGTATGAACGTTACAGCACCCTTAAATAAGAAATCAAATCAGCCCATCAGCTGTTAAAAACATGAGTGAATGCAACATAATCCATGAGACTATTCATGTATACTAGTCTAGGTGTGAATGTTACAGCACCCTTAAAATTAGAAATCAAATCAGTCTATCAGATGCTATAAACATAAGTGAATGCAACATAATCCATGAGACTATTCATGTTCATGTATACTAGTCTAGATATGAATGTTACAGCACCCTTAAATAAGAAATCAAATCAGCCCATCAGTTGTTAAAAACATGAGTGAATGCAACATAATCCATGAGACTATTCATGTATACTAGTCTAGGTATGAATGTTACAGCACCCTTAAAATTAGAAATCAAATCAGCCCATCAGCTGTTAAAAACATGAGTGAATGCAACATAATCCATGAGACTATTCATGTTCATGTATACTAGTCTAGGTATGAATGTTAGATCACCCTTAAATTAGAAATCAAATCAGCCCATCATCTGTTAAAAACATGAGTGAATGCAACATAATCCATGAAACTATCCATGTATACTAGTCTAGGTGTGAATGTTACAGCACCCTTAAAATTAGAAATAACATCAGCCTATCAGCTGTTAAAAACATGAGTGAATGCAACATAATCCATGAGACTATTCATGTATACTAGTCTAGGTATGAATGTTACAGCACCCTTAAAATTAGAAATCAAATCAGCCCATCAGCTGTTAAAAACATGAGTGAATGCAACATAATCCATGAGACTATTCATGTTCATGTATACTAGTCTAGGTATGAATGTTACAGCACCCTTAAATAAGAAATCAAATCAGCCCATCAGCTGTTAAAAACATGAGTGAATGCAACATAATCCATGAGACTATTCATGTATACTAGTCTAGGTATGAATGTTACAGCACCCTTAAATAAGAAATCAAATCAGCCCATCAGCTGTTAAAAACATGAGTGAATGCAACATAATCCATGGGACTATTCATGTATACTAGTCTAGGTATGAATGTTACAGCACCCTTAAATAAGAAATCAAATCAGCCCATCAGCTGTTAAAAACATGAGTGAATGCAACATAATCCATGAAACTATCCATGTTCGTGTATACTAGTCTAGGTATGAATGTTACAGCACCCTTAAAATTAAAAATCAAATCAGCCCATCATCTGTTATAAACATGAGTGAATGCAACATAATCCATGAGACTATTCATGTATACTAGTCTAGGTATGAATGTTACAGCACCCTTAAAATTAGAAATCAAATCAGCCCATCATCTGTTAAAAACATGAGTGAATGCAACATAATCCATGGGACTATTCATGTATACTAGTCTAGGTATGAATGTTACAGCACCCTTAAATAAGAAATCAAATCAGCCCATCAGCTGTTAAAAACATGAGTGAATGCAACATAATCCATGAAACTATCCATGTTCGTGTATACTAGTCTAGGTATGAATGTTACAGCACCCTTAAAATTAAAAATCAAATCAGCCCATCATCTGTTATAAACATGAGTGAATGCAACATAATCCATGAGACTATTCATGTATACTAGTCTGATATGAATGTTAGATCACCCTTAACATTTCAATCAGTCAATCAGCTGCTTTAAAGGAATACAACCTCTTAGAATGAAAAAAAAAATCTATATTTTAAAACTTGGTGAATAAGATTTTATTAATATTAATAATCTGATAAATCCATAAAACTATGTTTTCATACAATAATTAAAAAAACGCTTGATCAAATTTTAAGCGTTTTTAAATTATAACCTGTAATTGTATGGAAATTTGCATAGTTTTATGGGTTTATTTGATTCTGTTTGTATACTTTGGTCACCGTTGAGGCGTTAATGAATATATAGGCCTACTCTTATTGACCAAGTTCAAGAACTTTATTTTTTTGTTCCTTCTATTTGAAGGTTAGATTTAACATTCATTAATGAAAAATATTGAAATAAAACTTCAACAACACTCAGTTTTACCTTAAAGGGGAATAATCAGAATTTTCGAGAGTTAATAATGCATATATGCAAATGATCTTCAGATAATCTTCTAGAACTGCACGAAAATTGCAAAATATACCCCTTTTATTTTGTATTCCACTAAAATATGAGCATCTTATGCGATATCTATTAATACACATGGATTTGAAGACTTGAATTTTTACAATAATACATGCTCTATTACTGATTGTTCTCATTTCAAAGACTAAAAGGATGGTGAACATGCCCCTTTAATTGAATGATGTAATGTTTTTTTTTAATAGAGTCTAGACCAATTACTTTTGAAATGACAGTTTCCTTAAAAAATCTGTCGTATTTTGTCTGAATAACAGATAGATTCCATCAAACATTGAGGCTGAATTGTCAAGATATAAAGGTCATCATCAAAAGAAATACTTCTTAGAATGATCATGAAATTTTAAATTTTCACTTCGGTCAATAAGAGCATAATAATACATGTATAATATGACAAATTCATATAAATAAGTAATTACTGAAAAATCACCACACATTTTTATCAATTTTTAAATGATCCAAAACACGATTTTTATTTCCAAAAGTGCTACTAAGAGTTAAAACTTATTGTTATAGTGAAAATTAACTTAAAAATTTAAATTTTCTAGAAGTATCCATCCATAAAATTGTCTTACTTATCTATAACTTGTGCTTCTAATATGCCATTGAAAGATTATTAAAATCTAATGTCAACAGCAAAATTTACTTCAAAATATTAGTAAAACATTGCTACTTGGTGGTAGTTTTTTTTTAAGCTTATACACCTTTAGCTTAAAAAATAAGATATCAGTAAGAGTATTCCTACCACATTTTATAACGTTAATATTTACCTTTGAAGTCAGTCCTTCTCTAAATAAAACATCATGATTAAATGACACTCCATCTTTAACATGATTTATGTCATAATTAAAACTGCCTTCCTACAAAATAGAAATTAAAGTATGCTAATCACTTTCAATTTAACCCTGCTAGGGCTTTAGATTACCGGTACTTTAATTTGGGCACACCCTGTATTCCCATAGTGGATGGGAAAATATAGTCACTAACAGCTATGGAGAAAGCTACAGAAGCCTTTTCACTAATAAAACCTCTCTAGGGGTTATATACTTTCATTTATTGAGGTGGGACTACTGTTAATATGATCATCCTTTCAAAGATGCTGACATCTTTTGTTCTACTGTGCTTCAAGGGATTGTAAAGCGTATTTCTAAACTTTGTATGTGTATCAGGGACACGATAGCATCAATTTCCGCCATTCCAATTTCCTTTCTGACGTCTGTGGTCCTTGCAATTCCATTAAATCGTAACGCTTAATATGACGTCACTGACAGTGATACCGGAAGGCAGATCACTGTCAGTGACAAGATCGGCTGTGGAACATCTATGAATCGTCTCATTGCAATTATCTAGTAGTCCCGGATCTCAATTGGGTAGAAAAATAGAACGTTTGGATACAATTCGTAACGACAATGGCTTCATAGTAATAATACGTGGTACATTTTTCCATACCATGTGTTTTGTAAAAGCAAGTTTTTATGGTGATTTTATCTTTTGAATCTAGTGTGTAAGTAATATTTCATCAGAGACAATCTGATCCGGATCGGGAGGATTTGACAAGATCAATCCTTAGTGAAATGGGGATATTAGGCTCGTTTCCAGCTGATAAGCGTTTAAATTATTTATCATGGGCTATGCATACTACATTATCAGTTTATAATTTAAGCCAATGCCTAAAAGGCTTAGACTGGATACTAAATTTCATACCGGGCATTTTCGTCTAGTCCAAAACAAGCATAATGCGACCTTGAGCAGTAAATTGGCCATGGCCTTGAAAATATTACTTTCATTTTATAATTTACTAAAATATCGATGAAAAAGACACTTCTTTAAATATATTAGGCTTCTGGAAAATCATCAAAAACCATGATTGAAAATTATTGAATTCAAAAGAACTCATTTTGTAATATATATAAATTTTTACCATGTGTGTGGTATAATAGCCGTTTGAATAGCCTTTTGCTATTTGCCACGCGTGGTAAATATCTCCTGCCGTACCTAGTCAGATAAAACCTGCCGTTGAGTGGTACTGCCGTACCTTACTTTGCTTACCTATGGCTATATAAAGCATAAAGGATTTTTTATCAAACAAAGACTAAAAGCCCTATAAATAATATGTAGCTGTCCAGGAGAAAATTTTTCAAAAGAACGTAATTAATGGAAAATCAAAATGAAAGTAGGAAAATAAAGTGAAAGTTATCTTTAGTTAGTTTAGTCAACGTAAATACTATACAGACCTTATCCTGAGATCAGTCAACCAGTCTAGTCAGCTAGAAATGATAAATATTTTATTTGATCACTAAATTACCTGAATATTCCACCAATGTGAGCCTACAAAGTTAGAATAGTGTCCAATTTGAAGCGTCACAATTTCTCGACCAGCCATTTTCTCCAAAAATAGTATTTCCGGTGTAACACTATTTTTCAAGGGATATGTTCACTAACTGTTCGTCAAAAAAAAACTTTTAATCTAAAAACCTGGAATTTTTTAGCGAATCTAATCCGTAATAATGTCCCAAACTCTCCCTTGAAATTTAAGTTTACAAATCCCAATGTATCCATAATCATAAGAGTTTGAAAGTCAAAAATACGACTCGTAGGCAGGAGATATTTACCACGCGTGGCAAATAGACATTCTCTTCAGGAAGACTATGCCTATACAGCAAATGAAAGATAACTGTTAAAACGATACAACCTCTTAGAATGAACAAAAAATTAAGTTCTCAAACTTGGTCAATAAGAGTATATATTCTTCAACAGTGTCCAAAGTATACAAACAGAATCAAACTAGAATCGTGAGACGATACTGGGCAGTGCGCATCCGGTTTCGTCTATGGGTGAAAAGTGTCATTTTCAATCCATACATATACGTAAATTTAGACCCTTGCGCCGATTTATTTTGTAAAAAGTGACTGGCTAGCAGATGAAACCGGCCGGCTAGCCATTTGTTTTCGGTTAGCCGGTTTAGAACTGGCTGAAATGGCTAGCAAAAAAAAATCGGCGGTTTTCGGCGGCTAAAACGGATTTCCTCCAATAAACATTTGAATTATAATGAAGGAACATACATTATACACTGCAGGCATCATAAACAACTGGTGTTTGTTTTCAAGTTATTTCTGAATAATCAAATCACAATTCAATATCTTAATCAAACTGCAATAGTGTTAAATTATCATGGATGAAAGTTATCATGTTCAGCATGGTAGGTCTAAGTGACGATCATCTTGAATTCATTTACAAAGTGGCAGAAATCGGCTGACTTAACTCGGCGGCGCTTTGTTTTCACAACTGGCAGATTATGGCTGTAAATAAATCGGCGGCGGCGGCGGCTAATGGCGGCGGGGCAAGGGTCTACGTAAATTGTTTATATTCGGGAGTGAAAAGTAGAATAACCAGTTCACGTTCGGTGAAAAATGGAATAACTAGCGTATGATCGGTAGTGAAAAGTCATCTGATTAAAAAGTCGTTGTTTTTATTTATGTAAATTTTTATACATCATTGGAAGTAGAATATTTAAAGAATATTTATTAATATTTTTCCTATGTAATATCATACATATGAAAGAAATGAAGTGAAATGAATGGAGTTTACGTCCTATTTTTTCTGCACCTATATGGGCTAATTGAGGACGGGCAAATGATGGGAAATTTTGCCAGGACAGCGGCATTAGCCTGTTTTTTTTTTCGATTTCCAACTGTCGAGTGGTCTTTAACGGCACAGCCAATAGCATACGGGACCATGGTTTATTGTCCCATCCGAACGACTAGGCGCTTTTTCCATGTCAGCCCCTCTGACGGGATTCAATCCTGGGCGTTCAGGTTGGCGAGCAAGGGTCTTACTCACTGAGCTACTGCGGCCCCCTTCATATCATAACGCCATTACTTGATATGTTGTATTAATAGCTTCAGAATTCTGAGTGTTAACTCTCATAAAAGTTCGCAATTCAACCAGAGCCTATATAAACATTTTAATGGTCAACAGTTTTAAAACTTTTTTAAAATAAATGATAGAACCAGATTTTTAGAACGAATTTTCTTCTTTTTGCATCGGATCGTTATCTTCTATATTTAGATTTTATTTTTTCATTTTTACTACATAATTTAAAACGTTAAAAGCGCAAGTGACAATGTAAGAAAGTAAGCACTTGCAATTGTCAGTTGAGGGGATAGAACTGCATTTGAACATATAGACAACAAACATTTGTCAGTTGAAGGGAGAGAACTGCATTTAAACATACAGACAACAAACATGTAAGTTTTAATCTTATATTTTGCAAGCAAGTGTTTTTTCAGATCATTTGAAAAATTCTTAATATAGTTTAGTAGGATACAATTCTCCCCAGAAAATTTCATTGTTGTATTTTAGCTTTATGATATTATAAAAAAAAACATTTGTTGTACATCATATCAAAACATTGACCAGTGAGAAGCGTTAAATGAAACAATACACTGCACACAGTACACTAAACATGAATTGAATAACGTGTTGAGGGGATGATACGTTGTAACACAACAACGTAGACTCTCACAATACCCCCTGTCAGTGATGCAGGTTTAAAGATTTGAAGGGAGTCCCGTTGGCTTAGTGAGTCAGACGCTTGCTCGCCAACCCGAACGTCCAGGAATCCCGTCAGTGATACAGGTCGGAGGGGCGTTCAATCGTGGGTGTAAATAAACCGATGTGCTAATTGGCTGTGCATGTTAAAGATCCCTCGACAAATGGAAATTGATAATAATATCAGGCTAATGCAAACATTTCCTCATTGCGCACTGCATGGCGTTTGCCCGTCCTCAATATAGGTGCAGAAAAGCAGGACGTAAAACTCCATTCATTTCATTTCATTTTTCAAAAATTGAAAATTTTTATAATACTTCCACTGTAATATATTTTTTCCGGGTCGCATTACATTATTTATTTTTTTTAAGATGGCCATTTTTAACATAATGCAAACAAATATTTTAAAATATCTCGAAAGCAAATGACGTCAAAACCGGAAGTGATATAAAGATTCTAGAAATATTTTTTTGTTCAGAATAAAAAAAACACGCACAGTTTCAATGGAATTTGATACAAAATTTTTTAAAAAGCGCAATTTTGATTCAAATATATTGTGTTATATATCATTTTAAAGAGCAGATTTAGCATAGTAACAATGAAATAGAATTTGTGACGTATGTAAATTAGGTCACGTGACAGAGCTCTTTAAAGTTAAAAATTGCAATTTTCAAATGGCGATAAAACCGGAAGTAAACATCAGAAATCGGAAATGAATATATCATCTGATAGATCTCGTCAAGGGCAATAATTTTTGTACAGGTCAAGAGGTCATCAAAGGTCAAGGTCACTAGATATGAGCCTTGAAAGTTTCGGTCATTACTGAAATTCTTGTTCCGGAAATGTAAAGAAATTGAAATCGAAATTCAAAAATCGACAACCTACATTTTTTTTGCAATCGATTGCAGAAGTCGTAGATTTCAAAATTAAAAAAATCCGATTAACCCTCGGTTCTGAATTAAAATTTTAAGAAACATAGGTCAGTTCAAGATGGCGGCTGATCCCTTACACCTGGATAAAATTTCATCATTTTATTTTTTATGTATGACCAAATCTATGATAACACAAAACATTTTTTTCAAATATCTTCAATATTCCGGAAGTTGAAATTGAAAGTTTAGAAGCTAATGACGTCAAAACCGGAAGTGATATCGAAACTTTGAAAATTGATTTTCTTTTGAAATTCATATGTCTATGTTATTGAAAGGTTTCAGATCGATCAAAATAAAATTGCAAAAGTTAAAAAAAATCCTTTAAAAAGTGCTCCAAAAGTCAGCTACAAAAGTCAAAATATTAATTTTTCAAAAATTGCAATTTGTAGCTATTGGGTTAAACAAATGAACCAAAAAAAGACCGATCACAATCTCTTGGAAAAATGAGTTGAAAATGGAAAAACCCTGAAATACGACTTTTTAATATAAGTCATTTCCGGTTAGGCAAAAATGCGCCATTTTACATTTAAGCAACACCGAGCAGTGAATCATCGCAGGAAATGATGTCAAGTTCTGTGTGGTATGTGCAGTTTTGGCTGGGGAGCGTGACCAGAAATAGACAAAAAAAAAAAAATAGTCAATTGCAAACCAAAGCAGTGCGTTCGACAAATCGAACGCACTGCAATAAACCCATAAAACTATGTAATTTTCCCTACAATTACAGATTATTATTGATAAAATGCCTTAATTTGGATTAAGGGATTTATTAATTTTTGTATTTAAACATAGTTTTCTGGATTTATAAAATTATTTAGGTAATCTGTTTTATAGTTATGCCACTAGGTTTGTCCCCTGATGAATATATACTCCTATTGACCAAGTTTGAAATTTTTTTTTTTTTTCATTCTAAGAGGTAGTATCGCTTTAAGGTACGGGTATAATAAAAGGGATTGTGCGATTTGTGAGTAGTTCCAGTAAATCTGAAGGCTATTTACATAAATTTAAAGAGTATTGTCTCATGCGTTAACTGGGTTTTTAATTTTACACCTGGAGGAAAATACACTCAATGACTGCAAAATTAAATATCTTCCGCCTTAACACAAAAAATATTGGAAATTGCAATGTTGTGGTATAGCTGAATGACTGGTATAAAACGGTGTATGAAAACGGAGTAACACAGGGTAATTGTCCTTTGTCGCCTTTATTATTTAATGAATGTTATAATGGATTTGTTGTTCGTCGCCGTCACAGAAATTTAAACGTTTCATTTTAAGAATTCTTGATAAAAATCACTTGATAAACACTGTAGTACTAAGGTACTTGAACAAAAAAAATAAGTTCTCAAACTTGGTCAATATTAGTATATATTCATCAACAGTGTCCAAAGTATACAGACAGAATCAAATAAACCCATAAAACTATGTAATTTTCCATACAATTACAGATTATTATTGATAAATTATGCCTTAAATTGGATTAAGATATTAATCAATTATTGTATTTAAACATAGTTTTCTGGATTTATCAGATTATTTAGGTAATCTGTTTTATAGTTATGCCACTAGGTTTGTGCCCTGATGAATATATACTCCTTACCTATTGACCAAGTTTAATTTTTGTGTTCATTCTAAGTGGTTGTATCGCTTTAACTTCTATATGTATAATGGATCTCCATTCAGGTCTTCCGACAAATAACTTCTATTATTTTCACCATCGTCGTCATCATCATCTTCATCCTTATTATCACCATCGTCATCATCATTATCATCATCATCTTCTTCTTCTACATCCTCATTATCATCATCGTCATTATCATCATCTTCATCGTCATTATCATCATCTTCATCCTCATTATCATCATCGTCCTCATCATTATCAGTATCATCAAGGTCGTCAAAATCATTAAATCTCAAAAAACCTTTTAGACGAGAGGGAACTGGTAGATCGCTTATGTTAGTCATTCTGTTGACTGGTGTGACTTGGTTCAGAATTACAATCCTACTCATATTCATTAATGATATAGGTTCCCTACATTTATCTTCAATCCACCTCTTGCGATGTGGATGTTTTGTAAATATTTTCACCATTTTAGGATCAATCAGTAAATTATATAACTTACTCTGCAGGCCCGTAGGAAGCAATTTCATATTGGGGGGGCAAAATGTGCAAAAACTCATTCTCAAGGGGGTTGTGCAGAATTCAAAGCTGCTTCTGTCTATATAAAGCAATTTTGCTTTCACTGGCCCTAACAACATACCACTTATTTCTTGTTTTATCTTTAAAAAAAAAGATTTTGTATTGTTTCAGTCATTAATGTCAAAATTATTGGGGGGGCGAATGCCCCCCCTGCCCCCCCTGTTCCTACGGGCCTGCTCTGTGAACAAAATCCCGCAAGATACATCATATTTAACAGACTTAAATATTCAGATTTAACTTGATAAAAGCTGTCACTTAAAACTATACATAACCAACATACATGTACATGCTCATTCAAATCAGAGGATAACTTTGTACGTGATGGATATGGCCTCAATCCATGCTTGATCAAACTTTTGATATATTTAAGATCATTTTCAATTCCAAAACGAGTCCTCGAGAAATAAGAGGTATTGGCCCCATTTTCTATGAGAAAGAACGCTATTTCATCGTGGCGACATTCCAAAGCTATCGAAAGAGGGGATAGCTTTCCATCGTCTACAACATTAACATTGGCTCCCTGTTTTACCAGAATTTTAACCAATTCCAGATTCCCAACATTTACGGCAAGATGAAGAGCAGTCTGTTGATTTGTGTTCCGATGGTTGACATTGATCATTTTATCAACTAGTGTTGTCACCATTGTGAAATTTCTGCGAGAAACACATATCATTAGTGTAGAGTTGCCTTCTGAATCTATTGAATGTATATTGGCCCCGTTTTCTATGAGAAATAACGCTATTTCATCGTGGCGATTATCCAAAGCTATTGAAAGAGGGGATTGCTTTCCCTTGTCTACAGCATTAACATCGGCTCCATGTTTAACCAGCATTTGTACAGATTCTAGATGACCAACATCCACGGCGAGATGAAGAGCAGTCTTTTGATTTCTGTTACGATGGTTGACATTGCAGATTTTATCAAGTACATGTAGTTTTGACACAATTATGAAATTTCTACGAGAGATATAAATCATGAGTAAAGAGTTGCCATGGAAATCAAATAGATTTGTATTGGCTCCATTTTCAATGAGAAATAACACTATTTCATCATGACAACTGTCTACAGCGTTAGCACTAGCTCCCAGTTTTACCGGTAATGATTCAATATTTCCATCAAGAACGGCATGGTGAAGAACACTTTTGTTAGTAATGTCTATCACATTAACATTGGCTCCTTGTTTTACCAATATTTGTACCAATTCCAGATTTCCACCACGAGCGGCGAGATGAAGAGCCGTCTGTTGATATCTGTTCTGAACGTGAATGTCACACTCTTTGTTGATCAGAGTTTTAGCCATTGTGAAATTTCTTACAATCTTAGTCTGAGGCATAAAATCAGTGGACAGTTTCCATATTTGTCTCTAGCATTGATATTGGCTCCATTTTCAATGAGAAATAACGCTATTTCATCGTGGTGATTACACAAAGCCCTTAAAAGAGGGGATTGGTTTCCATTGTCTACAGCATTAACATCGGCTCCCTGGTTTACTAGTATTCTTACTGTTTTTAGATGCCCGGAGTCTACGGCGAGGTGAAGAGTAGTCTGTTTTTTTAAGTTCCGATGGTTGACATTGGTCATTTTATACACCATTGTGAAATTAGAGCCTTCTGAACCTAATGAATCTATGTTTGCCCCATTTTCTTTGAGATATAACGCTATTTCATCGTGACCACTATTCAAAGCTCTTAAAAGAGGGGATTGGTTTCCCTTGTCTACAGCATTTACATCGGCTCCATGTTTTACCAGCATTTGTACCAATTCCAGATGTCCAACATCTACGGCGTGAGTAAGAGCAGTGTTGTTAGAATTGTTCCGCACGTTTATATCACACTCTCTATTTATCAGATTTTTTGCCATTGTGAAATTTCTTTGTATGAGGCACAGCATCAGTGGACAGTTTCCATATTTGTCTCTAGCATTGATATCGGCTCCATTTTCAATGAGATATAACGCTATTTCATCGTGACCACCATTCAAAGCACTTAAAAGAGGGGATTGTTTTCCATTCTCTACAGCATTAACATTGTCTCCCTGTTTTACAAGAATTTTTACTAATTCAAGACGCCCATCAAGAACGGCAAGAATAAGAGCATTGTCGTTAGAATTGTTCAACGTGTTTATATTACATTCTCTGTTGATTAGAGTATTTGCCATTGTGAAATTTCTTTGTATGAGGCACAGCATCAGTGGACAGTTTCCATATTTGTCTCTAGCATTGATATCGGCTCCATTTTCAATGAGAAAAATCGCTATTTCATCGTGACCACCATTCAAAGCTCTTAAAAGAGCGGATTGTTTTCCAGCATTAACACCGGCTCCCTGTTTTACAAGTATTTTTACTAATTCAAGATGTCCAACATCTACGGCGAGAATAAGAGCAGTGTCGTTAGAATTGTTCAACGTGTTTATATCACATTCTCTGTTGATTAGAGTATTTGCCATTGTGAAATTTCTTTGGTTGATACACATCATTAGTGGAGAGTTCCCATTAATATCACTAGCATCAATATCTGCTCCATTTTCAATGAGAAATAATGATATTTCTTCGTGTTGTGGCTTTAATAAAGACAGAAAGAATGGAGAGCGTTGTTTAGAATCCAAAAAGTTGACATCGGCCCCGTTTTCAACTAAATGTCGCACTTTTTCAATATCGCCATCCTCTACTGCTGAAAGTAATTCTTTTGAGATTTTTTCAATATCACCATCCTCTACTGCTGAAAGTAATTCTTTCGAGACTTCCACTTCAGACATCTTCTTCTGTTACAATATATTCATCTGAAAATATAATTTGTCATTGGAATATTGTATAGAATGGAATCCACCAGGTCTGCCCCAAAAACAATTTGACAAGTCGACCTCCACCCCAACCCCTAATTCCAAAAACTTCTCGCCATCACATCATTTTATTTTTTTAAATTTCCTTCATGGGGCTATGATTATTTACATTCTTGCTTTCTGTTTTATGTTTAATGCCAAAACCTATTCTATTTATTCTTTTAAAGTTTATTTTGAAACCTATTTCTGTTGTATAACATACAATAATTTTTCGGTAAGCCAATTTTTTTCTAAACCTCTAATTATATTTTTGTTTTACAGATTAAACCCTTGATTGTGACCTACCTTGTAATAATTCAAGTCCTTTACGAATTACTCGACCCGAGAATAACTAACTTTCCAGATTAAAATATTTAGACAGAACTAACTTTTCAAAATGTCTGTCTCGTTCCACTTCATCGCTCATATACATATTAACTTTTCAAAATAATTTACATACTTACACTGATAAAAATACACGTATAACGGGTAGCTTTTAGGGGAATTCCCATTTCTTTAATGACTCACGGGCTATGGTGTATGACTGGGTCGCTTTCTTATTTTCCAATTGAGTAAATAAGGAAACAAACGAAAACAAAAAAACATCTTAAGGCTGTAAGTAAATACAAGGGCGTGCATTTGTTAAAGGGGACCAGTCTTCATTTTTATTGGATGATTTGGGTCTTGAATATACTTAAGTATCCTTCAGAGGCACTAGAAATGTACGAAAATTGCATATTTCCTTCAAATATATATTAAATTAGACATTTCTCCTTCTATTTCTATAGATGACTTTTCTATATATTGCATAGTATCGCTTTAGTCAGATAAAACATGCCGTTGAGCGGGTAAGTATCGCTAATGTGTAGTAGGGCATTATAACTTTCAAATGCTAATAATTATGGATGCACATGGATTTGAAGACTCAAATTTCAATGGTGAGTTGTAAATTGCTGAACTAAAAAAGTCCCCGTTACTGAGACTTGGAGAAATCGACCCACGAAAATGAAGCCTGTGCCACTTTAAAGACAAAAAAAAAAATTCTTGAGTGAATAATGTCTCTTTCAACTTTCATTCATTGAAGTCATGCAGAAGTGGATGCTAGGATATACTTTATTTGCTTTTATATGTTTCGTCAGAAAAATGAGCTGTACTCAACTCATACAAATCAGAGATGTACATATGCCAGTATTGTTGCACGTAAAGTACCACTACAGAAGAGACTATACCGTAACTCCCAATACTACGGTGGTATATAGTAGCCTACAAGCAATCCATCGGTCATTTACCAAACAATCTGTACTCGAATGTTTAATATATAAAATATCCTATATACTGTTGGAAAACTTCATTGAATGAAATATTAACAATTTATTACTTACTACAATATGCTATTTCTCAAAATAACCAGGGGCGCATTTAGGGGGTGGCGTGGCGGGCGTGCGCCCCCCCCCCCCCCCCTAAAATTTGAAAAGCATGGGTTGTCCGCACCATTTTACCACAAATGTTTCTCGCCACACTTCGCTTGGCAAGATATCTATCTACATTGCACCCACTCTAGAAAAATATTTCAATAACTTTGTTTAGTTTAACCTCAAATAATTTTTCAGATCGCTCCGCTCGCCCAAATTATAATCTGCGCCCCCCTTAACATCAAATCCTGTATCCGCCCCTGATAAAAGCTACATATCTCTGTATGACTTAATAAATAAACTTTAAATAAAATTCATAGATTTGAACTTTCACCAAATAAATACAATATATTGTCTAAAAAAAGATATATATTTATTATTAGGTTGAAAAATACAGATTATAGTCTGATTTCACATTACTTAATATCACAACCCTGTCAAGGGTTCAATAAGAACACAAGTGACTCTCTTATATGGTACTAAAAACTGTTCTAAATCTCATTATGATCAACATCATTGTCATCAGAATCAGCTACAAAATCGTTGAATCTCTTTTAGACGAGAGGGAACTGGTAGATCGCTTATGTTAGTCATTCTGTTGACTGGTGTGAATTGGTTCAGAATTACAATCCTACTCATATTCATTAATGATATAGGTTCCCTACATTTATCTTCAATCCACCTCTTGCGATGTAGATGTTTTGTAAATATTTTCACCATTTTAGGATCAATCAGTAAATTATATAACTTACTCTGTGAACAAAATCCCGCAAGATACGTCATATTTAACAGACTTAAATATTCAGATTCAACTTGATAAAAGCTGTCACTTAAAACTATACATAACCAGGCCCGTAGCCAAGGGGGGGGGGGGGGGGCTTGGGGGGTGGGGGGGGGGGCTTCCCCCCCCCCCCCTAATTTAAATCTTGCCCCCCTAAAAAAAATCTCAAGTGTTATTTTTAAAAAGATACATTAATTCATTTTACTGGGGGTGTCAAGGGTTGTCTTTATAGCAGGAAATGTTCAGAATTTGCGTTTTCAGGTATCTTATTGTCAAAATTTTCCATTGTTCGTCCTGCAGTCTCATAAACCTTAAATTCATCGGGAAATCGCGTTTCCGGGGGTCCATTTCTCTAAATTTTCTAGAAAAGATCCCCAGACTTCAAGAAATTGTGATTCCTGGCTTCGATTTGGCGTTCTCGGCGGCAGCAAAAACGGGTGTGTAATTCTCAAAATTTTCTTAGTGACATACCTCAGACCCTAATCATATAACCTAAAACCCTAAATTCACTTGGAAATGTCTGGAATTCGCGTCTAAATATCATTTTTTTAGACAAGATCCCTTTGACCTTAAAGAAAATTATCTTAAACCTCTGGGAAATATCAGTAATTTTAACATCTTTTTCTCGATTTTGCTATGTGTTAGTCACACAGTTCTTATACAAGTAAACCTTAAATTCATCAGGAAATGTCAGGAAATCGTGTTTCAGTGATTCAAATTCTCAAAATTTTCTAGAAGAGATCCCAAGACTTCGGGAAATCGTGTTTCCAGGCTTCCAATGGGCGTTCTCGGCAGCAAAAAGGGTTTGTAATTATCAAAATTTTCTTAATGACATACCTCAGACTCAATTCAAAATACCGTAAACCCTAAATTCGCCTGGAAATGTCTGGAATTGACGTCTAAATCTCATTTTTTTTAGACAAGAACTCTTGGACCCTATAGAAATAATCTTGAACCTTAAGTTCGCTAAAAAAAATATCAGGAATTTTCATGAAATGTCAGGAAATCGCGTTTCAAGGAGTCAACTTTTCTAGAGATCCCCAAACTTTCATTTCTATAGTCTTCCGATTGCACCAATAAATGTAGAAATAACTAATAATGAATAAATACTGTAATGGCGTAACATTGCATTCAGTTTTCCATAAAAGGGGGTGGGGGTGTCTTTTGGTGGATACCTAAACTGCCCCCTTGATTGGACGTTTGCCCCCCTAAAGGTACTTGGCAGGCTACGGGCCTGTACATAACCAACATACATGTACATGCTCATTCAAATCAGAGGATAACTCTGTACGTGATGGATATGGCCTCAATCCATGCTTGATCAAACTTTTGATATATTTAAGCCCATATCCAGAATCAATTCCAAAAAGAGTCCTGAAGAAACCACAGACGATATTAGGGTCTGCACCAGATTTTAATAGAAGTCTAAAGATGGTTTCGTCTTCCAATCTACAAGACTTGTATAAAGCTGTTTCATTTCGCTGATCGACAGCATTTACATCTGCACCATTTTGTATTAGATATCTGCATATCTGGATACATCCAACCTTGGTGGCCATATGAAGAGGAGTTTGGGTAAATACATCTCGCTGATGAATATTACACCCACGATCGATGAGCATTTTAACGATATGGAACCTACGTTGCGAGATAAAACCTTTCAGTGGAAACTCACCAAATTCATCTTTAGCATCCATATCGGCACCTCCTTCAATTAGGCATACTGCAGTCTTGCCAAAACTGCCATACTTACAGGGAACAGCATCACTAGCTCCCTTTTCTATGAGAAATAACGCTATTTCATTGTGACGACTTTGTACAGCATTAACATCGGCTCCCTGTTTTACCAGCATTTGTACAGATTCTAGATGACCAACACGAGCGGCGAGATGAAGAGCAGTCTGTTCATTTCTTTGTCTACAGCATTAACATCGGCTCCATGTTTTACCAGAATTTGTACTAACTCCAGATGTCCATCATAAATGGCAAGTTGAAGGGCAGTTTCGTTATTTTTGTTTACAGCATTAACATTGGCTCCATGTTTTAACAGCATTTGTACCAATTCAAGATGTCCAACACGAACGGCGAGGTGAAGAGCAGTGCCGTTTATATTACATTCTCTGTTTATCAGAATTTTTGCGACGTCGTACTCTCTCTATTTCGCCATCCTTTACTGCAACAATTATTTCTTTTGAGGCTTCTATTTTTTTTAATAAGGCAACACTCGGACGCTTGAGAAGTCCTCTTATTAAAGTCGTTTGCGTTTCCCTTGCCCATTTACCAATCAAGATGACTTATCATGAACGGGTCTCGAAGGTTAAGCCGAATTGAACATTTTATGAATGGTTGATGAGTGTTCCAGTTTTTTATTAATTTGTATATACATAATATGCTTTTACAATTAAAAGAAACAAAACTCTTAATTAGTGGGTCCTATATAATGGTTCTGGGTTCATACAAGAAAAGTGTAATGCTCTTTTTGGAAGTTTCCAGGCCGGTTTACCCCTTTCCAATGATACTGGTCCGAGAATCGAAAAAAAAAGAGTCTAGTTGTTCGTATTGGACCCAATAACTCTAAGACTCGTGTGTTGCAGACTATGCACATACAAGATGAATCGATAGTTCAAATAAGCAAAACTTTTACATATTTAATCAGACCAGATATGGTCGTGGGTTCTAATTTCACTTTGCGTGTAAAGTCCGATGACAGGACTGTTAATAGCTAATAAATGACAATGTAAGTAGGCTACAATCAGACAGAATGGATCTTCCTGAAATAAATTGTATATAGGTGACATATATTGTCTCCGGGTTGACAGAACACCGAGAACAATATCAGGTCGAGACCTTGAAACTTTCTATTCGCGATTTCGTTTTTGTAGTCAGATAGATTTCTAAAAAGGGAATATGTCCATATAGCCGAAATAACTGGACAAGAAATACTGTGAAATTTTATATAGTCTAAAGTCTGTAAAGGGTGAAATGCTGAACCTTTTGGCTCCTATTGGGGTTGTCTGCATTATACCTACCACTCAACGGCAGGTTTTATCTGACTACATTATGCCATGACATTCATCGGAATATACAAAGATTTGAGATTGACCATGCACCTATATCTATTCAAAACTATCTGAATTTTTTAACATTTTTTCCATAATTTATCAGACTACCGACGAGATAATATTTCGTGAGCGAGTCAGACTAACGTCAATACTGAAAATTAATGCATTCCTAACATCAGAATTTGGCCCCTGTCACGGACTGTCACTTAAGAATTTTTTAATAAATTAATCATATTATCAACGTCATGAACAGTCTGGTTAATTAAGGCACTGATTTAAAGTCGCGACGTGATCATCAGGTCTGCTGTAATCGGATCAAGTTACTTCTGTTTTGACTAACATTAAAAAATCAAAATAAACCATATGTTAGGATTATCAATAATTAACCGATTATCGCTTCGATTATTTTATAAAGAAAAGTCGGGTTAATTTGATTAGGTCACTCAATTATCTTCCAACAATGTCGTCTCGATCCCAAAATACTGTCGGGCGTTTATGATGTTATGATCGGATTTTAACACATTCCATAATATAAATTGAAAATGAAACGAAAAAATGTTATATCGCTACGTGACTTTACGATTGAAACATCTTAAGAGTTTATCTTCTGATATTAAAAAAGGTAAGAATGAAATTAAATTTGAAACTTTGAGAAGAGAAAGTCGGAGGTCATAATTTAATTTAGTTTATCAAATATGCTTTTCATTGCTTATATCATATGGGATACTGTTGTAGTTAAAAGTCATCGTCGTCCTTAAAGGGAAAAAAATCGACATTTCACGTGATTGCTTTGGTTTTTGTGTAGCCTATGCAAATGAAGTGAGCTTTCTGAAACTACGTTGCGATTGGTCGAATGAATAGTGAGAGTGCTCCTCTAACAATAATTAGGATTTTACAGATAGGAATCACATCATCAGCTTGATAATATAGTTCAAGAGTTAAAATTGTCTACCAGGGTCAAAAATATATTTTTTTTAAATATTGGACTGGCTTATCAAACCTTTTTTTCTCTATTCCAGAAACGATGTTCCGTTGGTTTAAGAAAAAGTACCACAAGAATAACGAACCTTCAAAATGTTCTACAAACAGAAGACTGTCTTTTCCCGACGTCCTTGCCCACGAATTTCATTTTGGTAACTTGAAGCAACTTGATGATACGCAATACCATACATACTCAAACCTGTCCACAGATTTCAGTTTTGAGCATATCTATGATGAAATTGATGATCGAAGTTTGTTCGCTGAGGCATTGCAATCCGCTAAGATCGAACCATCGGTAGTTGACATAGTTGACGATGGATACGAAGAATTCAATTCTGTGCCGGCATCTCCCTTTCAGTCAGCAGCTGACGAAGATGATGGCTATCTGATACCATTGAAACCGTGCTCAAGTGCGTCCGACGAAGACGCTGAAGAGTTCCCAACATGTTTTGTTGTGACTCCAGAAAGGGAGTTAGTTGCAGAAACCGTGAGTAATTCGATCATGAGATCCTCAAAGTCAAGCTCTGTTCGCAAGATGAAGCTCAGTAAAAGAAAGGAAGTCAAATCATGGCATGGATGGATTGATTCAATCTCTTCAGAAGACGATCAATGGGAAGATGTCACAAGCGAATTTGTGTTTCGATTGGATACTATAGCAGCCGTCGAGAGAACTCCTTCAAAACTGAGCAACCTTAGTCGTAAAATACCGTTTTGGAATAAACATCGTGGAGGTGGTCAATCAACCAAAGAGATTATGACACCGAAAAAGATGAGCAAGAAGAAGGGATATTCGAAAAGATCTGGCTCGTCTGTGAACAGTTCAGATTCTGCTGACAGTCTGAGCGAGCTAAGTGACGATACCTATTATTGTGAAATAAGTGCAGTTCCGGACAGAGCCTCAGTGTTTCAAGAAATGCCATACTTCAACCCAAGATGCGGTTTCGGACTAAATAAGTGGTATAAATCGTAATATTCAATTTGGGAAAACAGCCATGAAAATGTCTACTATATAGTGCTAGTAAAATAAAACCAAAACCATACTCATGTCTTTTCTTTAAAATTAGGTATTGAAAACCACCATTGTGTGAAGCACAGTGTGATCACGATAGTTTCAAAGGACCCTGATTAGTAAAAGCATTGACGGAAGCAATCTCACAATAAGCATAATTGGCATACTTGATACGTTTTATGTTTTTATTCAGAGAGTTGAAAAGAGGCGGGGAAAAAAGGCGGGAATATCATGGTTAGAGTTGAAGAAATAGGCTTATAAATTGTCGCAAAGGTATTTTTTCCAGAGGATTCCTTGATATTTTGATGGAGTTGACGTTCAACAATACATACCATGGATGCTTACTTTCCAGACGCATTAATCCATTAAATTCTAAAAAAAGTGGTATTGATAGTTAAAATGAAGCTTTATCGGTTGTTAAAAAATACTAAAAAGTTTATTATGTCCCTTTGATTAAATAAAACGTGGGTTAAGTTATAAATTTTCAATAAAAGTGTGGTCAAGGGTCACTTTAACCTCATAGTAATGGTTGAATGGCGGGAAGTTATACATGTTATGGTGGAAAATATATTATATTATGAATTACACAATGTGCGTTATGATATATTTGGAGTCTGACACCATATACAATAATGGAATACTAAATTTCTATGTTGTTCCAACGAACCGTCTAAATGAACAAGAGAAAGGGTGGTTGAGAGGGGGGGGGGGGGGGGGGGTGGGTGGCAAGAGCGTGGATTTGTCAGAAGATTTTTGGGGGACCAACCAGCATGGGTTGTAGAGTCCAAGTACGTCGCGAAGTGCTGCAACCGCAAGCCCAAACATAAGTCCTAGCTCCAGAGAAAATGGAATTTCGTCCATTTTGATTCTTCAAAAAATCTATTTTACTAATCAAATTAGACCCTTTCGTCCCCCAATACAATCCACGCCCTTTTTTTTTGGGGGGGGGGGGGGCTCAATAGGAGAACATTCGTGTCAGAAAAAAGAAAATTAAAAATATGATTCTACTAGTATTAACGACTCAATCCTTGCCATTATACATGTTCATAAATAAAGTCTCGAACACGGCTAAGATCTAAAAATATTCTAAGTCTGGTCTTTTACAATCCTGCACGCGATTGGGAACTGAATTGTTTACGAAAAATTTCAACTTCAATGTTCAAAAACATTTTGGCACAAAACAGTTTATTTTTTACCACTAAGATACGAGTAATTCCGAACAAACTGATAACATAGTATTGATAATGTCTCAGAATCACTTTTCATCGAGTACTAATATAAAGTTTTGTAAAAATCAATTCCCTCCTAAAAGCTGCAATGAAAATGTCTCAAAAATTTGTTCATAGTTCAACCTAAGTAAATTCAGATTTTAATTGAAAAAATCCATGAGCCTATATTAGTATTTTTTATGACATGTCATTTCAAAGCTATCGATATTCCAATTTGCATGAAAATGATTCGTAAAGTCGATTAACCAACAAGAATGAGAGAACAGTAATTAGCGAATAGCAGTAATTAAATTGACGACAGTATTTGTGTGTTATTTGTTTATTGGTGCGAATCTAAAGATGAGAAAGATAGAAATTGATTAGTGAAGTGTCATATATCGACTATATAGTCCGAGATATTCTGTTTTATTGGGTTCCAAATGACAAAAAAGGTAACTCAAGTTTGACATCCATAATATATACATGTATACTTGAAACTTTTTACTGTCATCTTCATCTTCATCACAGATCAGTGCCTTAAAAATCATCCTAAGATAAGCTCCGGT
Source organism: Lottia scabra (assembly GCA_029955415.1). Classification (NCBI taxonomy): domain Eukaryota; kingdom Metazoa; phylum Mollusca; class Gastropoda; family Lottiidae; genus Lottia; species Lottia scabra. The sequence goes on from JARJEI010000095.1 coordinate 110,574, forward strand.
ATAGATCTACTCAGAACACTTAATCACGACAAGTTTCAAAATGTGAAGCTACATTGTCATGTATTATAGGTTTATACATGTATTACATTAGTGTGTACTTTTCTTGTATCCCGGGAATTTGTAAACGCAGCCAGTGATTGGATTGGATTGTGCGTTTGCAAATACAGCCAACCAAAACCATTGACTTTTAGTTATACGCGTATCCAATCCATATTGTTTATAGTCCATCTGTTTAGGGTTGATTTGACTGTATTTGCTAATGTACGATACACTGAAATCCGAATATTGTTTGACACAATAAAAGCACCTTAAAGATGTCAATGTATGAGACGGAGCTTGTAGTAGCTTAACAAAGCAAAATACCAAGCAGTTCCTAATCTAGCTGGAGCTGCGGTGACTCAGTGAGTTAGACGCTTGCTCGCTAACCTGAAGGTCCAGGGTTCAATCCTGTCATGGGTCGAGATGATACCTTCGGATTTTTCAACTCGGTTTCCCCCTGTCAGTGATGCAGGATCAAGATCCCTCGACAGTTGGAAATCGAAAATAAGAGCAAGCTAATGCCGTTGTCCTGGCAAAATTTCCCTCATTGCATACTGTATGGCGTTTGCCCGTCCTCAATTAGCCCATATAGGTGCAGAAAAGTAGGACGTAAAACTCCATTCATTTAATTTTTTCTTAATCTAGCTGGTCACAGCAAGAATATTTCGGATTAAAGTATGATACATCCTTGATGAGAGTTGAGTATATGCACGCTATTAATTAAATGTGTTAAACTAATGATACAGCTATAATTCTCATTATAAGTCAACCAGAAACATTGAAGTCTTCAATTAATAGGTGATGTCAAGGTGGAAATTTCCAACAACCCATACTTTGTTTCTAATTTTCCAATAAAAGGTATCAGCTAGAATCATTTATTAAAATCAGCAACACACAGAACTATCTTTATGGAAAATCTTTATATTGATTTTAACAGTATTTATTAATGATTACAAATACATACAAATGATTTCAGAAACAAGCCAATGCATATATTAATCCATTTAAAGACATTAATAAAAAAAAAACAAGTAGCCTACTAACAATCCGAACAGCAAAACGCAACCCGAAATCCAAAAAGACGAAACATAAATAACAGCTTGTGAACTTTTCACTTGAGAAATTATATCAATCATACATGAGTAAATATTTCATAATGAAAAGTGGTATTGAAAGGTAATCTGATTGGATAATACAGCTAAATGTTAAATCGAGATGATTTCCATAATTTCAAATCTGAATATGTTTCTAGAATGATAGCTAAAATTGAATAGATTTCATACATTACTAACTGATTAAAACATCAAAATTAATAGATTATTAATGGTGAATACTAAAAAGAGTGAACTGTTTTTAAACACATCTCATCACTTGAATCATCTAAATAAGTGGGGTTATTGATACTAAGTATATTTTAAACACTACTCAGTGCAGTGAACTGTTTTTAAACAAAACTTATCACTTAAAACACTTAAATTAAAACATCTTAATTAGTTGATTATTGATAGTGAATAGATTTCAAACACTACTCAGTAGCGTGAACTGTTTTTAAACACTACTCATCACTTGAAACATCTAAATTAGTAGATTATTGCTAGTGAATAGATTTCAAACCCTACTCAGTAGCGTGAACTGTTTTTAAACACAACTCATCAATTAAATCATCTAAACTAGTTGATTATTGCTAGTGAATAGATTTCAAACACTACTCAGTAGCGTGAACTGTTTTTAAACACAACTCATCAATTAAATCATCTAAATTAGTTGATTATTGCTTGTGAATATATTTCAAACACAACTCAGTAGAGTGAACTGTTTTTAAACACAACTCATCACTTGAAACATCTAAATTAGTAGATTATTGCTAGTGAATAGATTTCAAACACTACTCAGTACCGTGAACTGTTTTTAAACACATCTCATCACTTGAAACATCTAAATTAGTAGATTATTGCTAGTGAATAGATTTCAAACACTACTCAGTACCGTGAACTGTTTTTAAACACAACTCATCAATTAAATCATCTAAATTAGTAGCTTATTGCTAGTGAATAGATTTCAAACACTACTCAGTAGCGTGAACTGTTTTTAAACACAACTCATCAATTAAATCATCTAAATTAGTTGATTATTGCTTGTGAATATATTTCAAACACAACTCAGTAGAGTGAACTGTTTTTAAACACAACTCATCACTTGAAACATCTAAATTAGTAGATTATTGCTAGTGAATAGATTTCAAACACTACTCAGTACCGTGAACTGTTTTTAAACACAACTCATCAATTAAACCATCTAAATTAGTAGATTATTGCTTGTGAATAGATTTCAAACACTACTCAGTAGAGTGAACTGTTTTTAAACACAACTCATCAATTAAATAATCTAAATTAGTAGATTATTGCTTGTGAATAGATTTCAAACACTACTCAGTAGAGTGAACTGTTTTTAAACACTACTCATCACTTGAAACATCTAAATTAGTAGATTATTGCTAGTGAATAGATTTCAAACCCTACTCAGTAGCGTGAACTGTTTTTAAACACAACTCATCAATTAAATCATCTAAATTAGTTGATTATTGCTAGTGAATAGATTTCAAACACTACTCAGTAGCGTGAACTGTTTTTAAACACAACTCATCAATTAAATCATCTAAATTAGTTGATTATTGCTTGTGAATATATTTCAAACACAACTCAGTAGAGTGAACTGTCTTTAAACACAACTCATCACTTGAAACATCTAAATTAGTAGATTATTGCTAGTGAATAGATTTCAAACACTACTCAGTACCGTGAACTGTTTTTAAACACAACTCATCAATTAAACCATCTAAATTAGTAGATTATTGCTTGTGAATAGATTTCAAACACTACTCAGTAGAGTGAACTGTTTTTAAACACAACTCATCAATTAAATCATCTAAATTAGTAGATTATTGCTTGTGAATAGATTCCAAACACTACTCAGTAGAGTGAACTGTTTTTAAATACAACTCATCACTTGAAACATCTAAATTAGTAGATTATTGCTAGTGAATAAATTTCAAACACTACTCAGTAGCGTGAACTGTTTTTATACACAACTCATCAATTAAACCATCTAAATTAGTTAATAATTGATAGTGAATAGATTTCAAACCCTACTCAGTACCGTGAACTGTTTTTAAACACAACTCATCAATTAAACCATCTAAATTAGTTGATTATTGCTAGTGAATAGATTTCAAACACTACTCAGTAGCGTGAACTGTTTTTAAACACAACTCATCAATTAAACCATCTAAATTAGTTGATTATTGCTAGTGAATAGATTTCAAACACTACTCAGTAGCGTGAACTGTTTTTAAACACAACTCATCAATTAAATCATCTAAATTAGTAGATTATTGCTAGTGAATAGATTTCAAACACTACTCAGTAGCGTGAACTGTTTTTAAACACAACTCATCAAATAAACCATCTAAATTAGTTGATTATTGCTAGTGAATAGATTTCAAACACTACTCAGTAGCGTGAACTGTTTTTAAACACAACTCATCTATTAAACCATCTAAATTAGTTGATTATTGCTTGGGAATAGATTTCAAACACTACTCAGTACAGTGAATTGTTTTTAAACACAACTCATCAATTAAACCATCTAAATTAGTAGATTATTGCTTGTGAATAGATTTCAAACACTACTCAGTACAGTGAACTGTTTTTAAACACAACTCAATACTTAAAAATCATCAATATATTGATAGTGAATAGATTTCAAACACTACTCAGTAGAGTGAACTGTTTTTAAAAACAACCCATCAATCAAAACATCTAAATTAGTAGGTTATTGATAATAAGTATATTTTAAACACTACTCAGTTTGGTGAACTGTTTGTAAATACAAGTCATTACCTAAATCTTCAATATATTGATAGTGAATACATTTCGAACACTACTCAGTACGGTCAACTGTTTGTAGACACAACTCATCACTTAAAACATCTAAATTTGTAGATCATTTGTTGTAAATAGATTTCAAACACAACTCAGTAGACTGAACTGTTTTTAAACATAACTCATCAATTAAGTCACTTAAATTAATAAATGATTGATAGTGGCTAGATTTCAAACACAATTCAGAAGATTGAACAGAATTCAAACACAGTTCATCAATTAAGACTTTTAAATTAGAGATTTAATGATAGTGGGTGGAATTAAACACTACTCAGCGAAGTGAACTGTTTTTAAACACAGCTCATCACTTAAGTCGTCTAAATTAGTAGATAATTGATAGTGAATAGATTCCAAACATTATTCAGTGCAGTGAACTGTTTTTAAACACAGCTCATCACTTAAGTCGTCTGAATTAGTAGATAATTGATAGTGAATAGATTTCAAACATTATTCACTGCAGTGAACTGTTTTTTAAAACAGCTCATCACTTAAGTCGTCTAAATTAGTAGATAATTGATAGTGAATAGATTTCAAACATTATTCAGTGCAGTGAATTTTTTTTAAGCACAGCTCATCACTTAAGTCGTCTGAATTAGTAGATAATTGATATTTTTCATTTTTGTTCCATAGATTCAATATTGAGCTTTTCATCATTCGGCTTTACCTTCGACAATGTTCGAGACTAAAAATCGTGTTCCCTCTCACGCTAGTCTAGTCCCGAAGCACAATGACTTGGCCATGATATGTTGACATCTTTCAGACAATTATTGTTTGAAGATTGATTTTGATTGGCTGATTTGAACACAGGGGCAGACAACTTCGTCTGAAGAATGATTTTAATTTGCTGAACTATTTTTGTTTTCATTGTGGAGGTCACCCTGTTCCTTAGCATGCTTATTTAGTCCAAAAGTTGATACCTGTGATCCCGGGATTGATACGAATGTTACCTATGTTGAAATAGATGGTCTGATGAAGGTTACTGATGGAGGAAAAATCAATGTTATCGAGTACATATCACGAGCTGACAAACGACTAGCTGACTAACTAAATGAAATAACCATACAAGAATTTTCTATAACACAAAGTAAAATGTAATGAATCGGGTAATGGAAAAACAATACCATAACAGACCACATCGCGTATTTTATCGGAACAATCAAGTTTAGGGAAATATGATTGAAGTATACATGCTGTTTCGAGTGATGTGAACATAAAAACTTTTGAATTGAACATTTACAACTTTTGTGTTTAGAAATTGTTGCCGGTTTACTCATAATTGAATTTTTGGGAACACAGCAAATTTGATTAATTATAATTAAGTAATTGTTTATATTTGAGAACTTTTTCCGAACATGACTGATTTCGGTTAAATGAAGCTTGGTACGTTTTGAGAACAAAAGAAATTTCGGTGCTTGTCATCTTTTGATTATCATTGAACTTTGGAAGAAGTTTTGAGAGCACAACAATTCTGATGACATTTTGGAGAGTAGAACAAAATGTATTTTCATGATTTACGGAGTATGACGTGCATTCTTGAATAAAGTTGTCTAACTGTGTTTCAAAAGAACATTTGAAACGAAATTAACACGTGAACTGTTCTTCTTTGGACTTTGCAAACTTGTTGCTATCAGCGATTTAGCTTGATCTAACAATAAAAATGTACAAATATACATTACAATACGTTTCAGTATACTAACTAATTCCATATAGTCAATAATCTAACGGGTTATGGCTTCAACTCGGCAGAAAACTTGAAAAAGTTGCAGTGGAAAGTGAAAGTGAATGTTCCAGAAAAGATAAGTTTTGTTCGTCAAAATATTTAAACGCTCAATTAAAAAGTAAGTAGTCATTTCGCCATCATCTTTTGTAATATTGTCTTCGCACTGTTGTTTGTAAGTGCTAAAGAGAATGTAGTGTTTACCAAATTTAAATTTCTTGACCCTCTCTATCTAAAGGGGAATGTTCAGTATTTCCGACGGTCTATTTAGGACTTGAATACACATAAATAGCCTCCAGTAGTACTAGAAATACACGAAAATCATATTGATTCCTTAACTTTAATCCTCGATTTTCTGTCTTATGTGTTTCTACCCTAAGGCATAGTCTTACTAAACGACGAGTCGTATTTTTGAATTTCAAACGCTGATAATTATGAGTACACATGTGTTTGAAGGCTTAAATTTCGTAGGAGAGTTGGAAACAATATTACAGATTAGATTAGCTAAAACATTTCAGATTCTGAGACTAAAATGTTTTTGGTCGAACTTAGTGAACATAATATCTCTTTAATGTAAAGGAGAATTTGACGTCTGATTTTCATTTTTAAAAGCGATACATATGGTTGAGTTAAATCAGTTAAAATCTCATTAAAAAATGAATATGCGCCTCTGAGCTGTAATGATTAGAAGATGATCCCTTCAAAGTAACGATATAAGGTTCATCAAGATAAGTTTTTTAATCAGTCATCTGAACCACTTTTGTCATCTGAAATCTGGGAGAAATCTGAACCGCTTTTATCATCTGGAATCCTACAGAAATCTGAAGGATTACAATCTCGTATTTATCAATCATTTCTGAGATCTGAATCCTGTATTTCTTAATCAGTTATCTGAAACGCTTTTATAACTAATTAGATATTTAGATGCAATTTATATTCCAAAGTAAAAACAATCATATCTAGATTGGATGATCAAAAAAAAAAAATGTTATGAATTACAAAACAAAAGTATTCACGATGCGAATCGAAAAACGAAACCTCCAAATCGATAACAATATAAATGACAATACATACAAAGCAGCTAATGCACTATTCATATGAAGAAGTTTTTCATAATGAAATGAGGTATTGGGTGTCTAGATTAATGATAGAAGAATATTTGGTTTTTATTCAATCGCCAACGAAGCATTACTTTAATTTGTTTGATAACAGAATGATAAAAGAAAAACACAACATGACAGGATAATTGTAAGATGAAAGAATAATACATGAAGGAGAAATAGTAATACAAAGGGGAAATGATAATACGAAAGGAAATGAATAATGGTATGTATGAAATGATAAATAATGCTATGTCGAAAATAATAATTGAAAGGATAAATAATGATGAAGAAAGATAATGATAAATAACAATAGAATGATAAATAATGATTAAGAAATGAAGAATAATAATATGAAATGATAAATAATAATATCATAAGAGGATAAACAGTAACATAAAAGGATTTGTAATAGGATAAAATGATACATTATATTATGAAAGAATAGTATAAATGATAAATGATAATTTTACATGAGTATACATCAATCATCTCTTTCTGAAATTTTTCTTCAAAGTTGCAAATGAACATATCTTTAAAGTTGTCGTTGTGGAATGACAAATAATCACTTTTTCCTAATCATTTCATACCCAAATTGCAAGTCACTGACATTGATATCATAGAAATATGAAATGATAAAAAATAGTATAAAGAATAAAATATATGAAAGGATTAACAAAAGTATATAAGGATAAACAATTGTACATGTATGGCATGGAAAAATATATAAATATCAAGAAAAGAGAATAGATGAACGCAAGGACAATTTTCTGTGTACATTGTGATGGATTAAAAAGTGATATTGTTCACTATCTCTTCGACCAACCAAACGATAGCCTCAGAACCATGTTTTAGCTAAGCTAATCAGTGTTCACAGCTCCCCTTCGAAATTCCAGCCTTCAAATGTCATGTAGCCATAATTGTAAGCATTTGAAAGTCAAAAATACGACTCGTATTTTAGTGAGACAATGCTTCATATAAAAAACACAATATATGCAGAAAATGAATGATAAATCTTTAGGTAGGGATATAATTGAAGGGATTATGCGATTTTCATGCAGTTCTAGTACATCTGGAGGTTATTAACATACATTCAAGGCCAAAATCTACGCTAAAAAATGCTGAACATTCCCTTTTTAGTTAAAAATTAGACATTACTCTACTGCACTAACCACTCATATGATTCAACGTATTTGCATTAATAAATATTATGAGATTTGACAATAACTGAGAAACAAAGTTCTATAATGAAAAAAACACGTCGAGACAAACAAACATGAATTTCATCAGCGTAAGCTTTTTCTGTTTTAGTTTTCCATAGAGAATTCGAACTATATGTTTTTTATTAGTCGACATAAAAGGGACAAAATAATACAGTAAAAACCCGTGTATAAGAACAGGTGGATTAAAGGGACAGTCTGAATTTTTTTTAGGTCAAAAATTTTTTTTGCTCAAATTTGTGAAAACTTTACACCAAAATCTGTAACCATGTGTCCTTTAATGTATCTGAAAGTTTTAACTAAAAAAATCCAGCCGTTAATTTTTAAACGCTAAAAACATGCTAAAATTTTTAAAAACCTTACGTAAGGTTTTTAAGTGTGCTATGTTTTTTGGACGCTGATAGCAAATTACTGAACGTATTTGAGTAAAATAAACGCCTAATTGTAGAGAATTGTCCCTCTTGTGTATTTAAAAGGTTTCAGCTAGAAATATTGAGCCATTTAAAGGGCAAACACCAAAACTAGGTCAAATTGCGTATTTAACAATACGTACTCCTTGTTTGTAATTAACCCTTTAAAACCAAATTCAGTTTGGTCAAGAAGATATAGAGATACAATAAGCATACTTTAAAAATACTCTCAGGTAGCATTTGCGATTTTTTTTGATAATGGAAACTTTTTTCAAAAAAGCAGAATGGCCCTTTAAGAACACCCAGGCCTGATTTTAGAAAATAAAGTACCATTTATTATAGGAACTGAAAAATAAAAGTTGTGGGGCAGATTATTGCCCGAATTTTAATGATATTTTGCCCGATTTTAGGGATTTTTTGCCCGAAAACATAATATTGGGGGGGGGGGGGGGGGGGGGTGGTGGTGTTTGCAGCTGCCTCCCTGTCTCCTACGGCTATGATAATTTCCAGCGATAGAAAGTAAAAAAAAATACGACGTTTTTTATTGCAATTACGGGATTTATATTTTTGTGTTGAAATTGACGAATATTTTGCGATTTTATAGGGATTGTAAAGTTATTTTCTAAACTTTGTATGTGTATTGGTGACACAGAGAATCAAATTGCGTCATACCAATTTCCTTTCCGACGTCTGTGGTTCTTGCAATTCCACTAAAACTAATGCGTTTTATGACGTTACTGTCAGTGCAATTGCGCAAATTGATGCTATCAGTGTCCCCGATACACATACAAAGTTAGAAAATCACTTTACAATCCCTTTAAGAACTTAAACCCAGGAATAAGATATAATTATACTGCATGTATCATATAATTTCCCCAGAACTTTTAGCAAACATCATGCGTTTTGTAAATCGCTATCATATTTTTTACACACTTCTTCATTGATATCAATCGATTAATGTCATTATTTTGTTGAATTTTATTTTATATTACGCGCAACGTTGTTAAATAATTTTTAGCTTTGTCAAAAATCTAGGTAAATAACTATTCCCCAGATGATATATAACGACCGATTAAAATGGACAAGTTGCGATATTTTTTTAATTATAAACGGATTAATATTTGATTATGAAATTGATTCTTTTAACACTAAATACATTAGTGAAATTACTGAGTAAATGATTGATATATATTTCTATGAATTCGCCCTTCTCTTAGTCAAGTCAATGAACACGTACTACGTCAATGCAGTTGCAGTCAGTGCAGTTGGTATGACATTACAAACAGTCACAGTCCATAATTAGAATTAGAATTTTTGCATAATTAAATTGATCAATTCCAGAAGCGCGATTGATTGGTAAATCTGCACGTTGTGAATGCATGGAATCAACCGGAAGTTCAAAAAGACAAGTTTAAAACGGAATTAAGGACGCGTACTAACTATAGCGTGATACACAAAAATGTAAACATATGCTTGATAAATTATTCTGAAAATGATGGCAATCACGAAAATGCAGCCCATCTAAAATGTATAAATGTACACAGCAAAACTATTTGTAAAGCGTTAATATTGAAATGTCACCAATGCATAATGTCTGTTTAAAACCTATTATGTTTCATTTACGATGTTAATAATAATTAAAGACATCATATTAATAAAGGAAGTGCACAGAATTTTCCATGTAAAATCAATAAAACATCCACTATGATAGACCTGTGTTTAAAAAGCATTCCTTTGTGCGCTGCCACACTAAAATGAAAAAGTCAAAACGAGGGCATTAAGTTTTAATAGCACATTAAGTTATTAAAGATAAGTTATGAAACACCAAGCATTTAGACTTAAAGGGGACCAGTCTTCATTTTTATTGGTTGATTTGGGTCTTGAATATACTTAAGTATCCTTCAGAAGCACTAGAAATGTACGAAAATTGCATATTTCCTTCAAATATATCTTAAATTAGACATTTCTCCTTCTATTTCTATAGATGACTTTTCTATATATTATTGCATAGTATCGTTAATGTGTAGTAGGGCATTATAACTTTCAAATGCTAATAATTATGGATGCACATGGATTTGAAGACTCAAATTTCAATGGTGAGTTGTGATAACAAGTACTAAATTGCTGAGCTAAAAAAGTCCCCGTTTCTGAGACTTGGAAAAATCGACCCACGAAAATGAAGCCTATGCCCCTTTAAATACAATCGATTGTAATTAAATAATTTCAGCATACAACACAGTTAAGTTTGTGAGAGTCTACGTAATAACACAAGTTTTTATCATCAGCCAATGCCAGCCAATGCCATTCAATGTCAGCCAATGCCAGTGGGTTCAGTTAATAAATCGTTTTAATTAAAATAATTGTTAAATGGTTTACTTAACTTTTATGCGTGTTGCATCATTTAAGTTTTTCTCAGTGATGTAGCCAGGTGTGTGGAGGGGTAGGGGTGCAAGGACTTCCTAAAAAATACGCCACTTTCTTCACTGTCTCAAAACAATATCTACATCTAAAGTCCTTTGTGATAGCTATGTTCAACTTTTAGTGGAATTGCTAGCCCTACATACTGTACATTTGGATGGTACAAATCGATGATATCAGTGAACATTAAAAAGTAAAAAAAAAACCTTAAACGTAACTAAAATTACATTCACTTAAAGGGATATGTTCACTTGTTCGATCAAAGTAAATTTAGTCTCAGAATCTGGAAATTTTTTAGCTTATCTAATCCGTAATATTGTTCACAACTCTCTTAAGAAATTTAAGCCTTAAAACACACGTGTACCAATAAATTTCACCATTTGAAAGTCTAAATTACGACTTGCCGTTTAATTAAGACTATGTCTTATATAGAAAACACAAATACAGAAAATGTAAGATAAATGTTTAGGTAGGGATATAATTGAATGAATTTTGTGATTTTCGTGCATTAGTAGTACTTCTGATGTCTATTTGCATATATTCAAGGCCCAAATCGACCTTAAAAATTGCTGAACATTCCACTTTAAATAGTTTTTATTATGTAAATGGTTTAATTCAATCTTACGCATCATTGTATGTGAATAATTCGTGGCAATTTGGTAAATATGATGTTATTCCCATGTCTATACAGTAGTGCTGATGTATGTAATCGTGCCTTCCAAACTATACTTCATTGATGTCATTTTTTACACTGAACCGGGTCGATAAATATTAATGTTAAATAATAATTCATATTAAATTATCTTTTTTTGATTCTTCATTTTATTGATGATATTATGATTTATATCTATAGCCAAATGATGACTTTCATTAGAAATGATTGTTTACAGTAACATATCAATAACCCAATGGTTTGTATAGTTTTTCTTGCAATTGCATTAATTTTGTTATGTTGCTTACAGTGCATAATTATTACATTTCTTATTTTGTTATTTTCGTACAATTGCCTTTAACGGAAGAAAAGGAAACACTATAATATATATAAAGTAAAGATTAAGAAATACCCAAATTGATTAGGAAAAAAGCAGTAAATATCCTTAATGATAAATCTGATAAATAAACCGGAAACAGTACTAATAATTAACTCTTTTTTGTACATGCAACAGTACTAGTATCGCCACCTATTATGCCAATAGAAAATTGCCTTTTTAACTCTTGACTATTATGACTTTGCGTCTATATATGTTAGTCCCAGTTTAATTACGCTGGTGCTTAATATACCATCCACCTGTTGCAGGTTTTATAAAACTCAGGGTAAATGTATCTCGAGTTTTTTAAAGGGGACCAGTCTTCATTTTTATTGGTTGATTTGGGCCTTTGTTATATGTATGTATTGTAAATAGTCTTCAGAAGTACTCAAGCTATAAGAAAATCGCAAAATACCTTCAAATATATCTCAAACTAAAAAATTCACGTTTATTTTTTTTTTTCATTGCTGTACGCGGCTGGTCTCCAGCCTGTGTGAAAATTGTGTGTCTTGTTGACCAAGTCTACAATTCAAAATACGGTATGCTTCAGTGTGGGCCTGTGCAGTAGTCTGGATGACCTGACCCGCGCTGTTGCACCACGGGAATAACTTATTTGTTATCAAGATGGCGGGACGCTCAATGTGTAGTAGGGCATTGGGACTTTCAAACACGGATAATTAAGGATACGCATGGATTTGAAGGCTCAAATTTCAACGGTAAGCTCTGTAGACTATTTCTAATTAGCTAAGCTAAAGATTTCACATCTTTGCGACCGTCGGATGATTGTCCGAAACAAATACCGAACGTAGCTCTTTAAACTCGGTTTATGGTCCGTGTAGACAATTAATCCGAGATTAAACAGATCGTGTAGACGAGGCTACTATATACCCCTGATAAATTGACTAAGTAGTATTTTGAAACTTGTTTGTACTTAAAATTGTTTTTCTGGACAGTACGGCTGTGTAGTAACAATATGGAGGTGTTTAAAAAAACAAAGAAGCTTATGAATAGAATAATAGCCAAGAAATGCCTATGTGGAAAACACGACTAAAATGAAATATCAAATATCTTCACTAAGGGACTAAGGCTTATAATTATCACATACTAATATTATGTTTCCTTTTCTTTCAGACATGAACAACACAACGACTTCGAACGACTGGGAATTCATATTTTCGTTAGAAGTAACCATAACTATTGGAATACTTTCCACGTTGTTGGCTTTGCTTACCACTAGTGGAAACTTTCTTGTGTTGTTAGCCTTCGCGACAGATAGCACTATCAGAAAGTTCAGTGATTATTTTATACTCAATCTGGCAGTGGCAGATTTCATCATTGGATGTTTCTGCATACCACCATATATTCCGTACCTGTTGACGGGGGTGTGGTCCAATGGACGCATCTTCTGTAAATTTTGGTTGGTGCTTGACTATGTCGCTCCTGCTACCTCAACGCTTGCAGTCTGCGTTATCAGTATAGACCGTTATCTGTCTGTAGCGTATGCTATAAGTTACAAAGGCCGTCAAAGCAACAGACTTCGAAATATGATGCTGGTTACACCCTGGGTAATAACATTTTGCGTATTTTGTCCTGCCATTGTCTTCTGGGAAATGGTATCGGGTGTTGATGACATGCCAGAAAGTGTTTGCGTCATTCCGTACAATAAAAATCTTGGGTATCTCCTATTTGGTGGCTTTGTAGAGTTCATTCTGCCTCTAACTGTTATCATAACGCTCAACTTCTTGCTGTTTTTAAATGTCCGAAAACGATCCATAATTGGTATAGTTGGACAGTCTCGACCGTCTGTGTTTACGGTATCAGATGTCAGATCTGGTACTGAGTCGACTCAAGTCGGTGATACACCAAATCCCGGAATCCATCTACCCATACCATCAACTTCCAAAGGAATGCCGAAAAAAGGCAACGATAAGTTCAGTCGGGATCGAAGAGTGGCCAAGTCCTTGTTTATTTTGGTGTTCATTTTCGTCATCTGTTGGATGCCCTTCGAAATAATGTCCATGGTTCTTAGTGTATCCCCGGACGCTATACATCCGATAGTTTTTGAAGTTGCCTTTTGGATTTTGTGGATAAATTCAACAGTGAATCCAATTCTTTATCCATTCTTACACACTAGAATCAGGAAAGCCTTTGTTAGGTTACTCCGGCGAGGAAGGTGTTGTTGTTGCAGATGAAAATTATAATAAGAGATAAGGATCGATACCTACCAAAAACACTATATTGATGGTAAGAAATACGGGACAGAAAAATGATTTATTTGGAAGCATGGAATGTACGTTTACAAATACATTTACGAACTTGTATATTTTAGTGTAGTAATAATTGTGCATGTGTTCATATGCAAATCGATGCTATCATATCCCCGATATACATATTAAAATGTATACAAAATCTCTTTTAAACTCCTTACACTTTAAGCAATCAACAACAATGATAAAAAAATATTTTCTTACCTATGAGAAAATAAAACGTCCCCAAATTTGACGGTAAGTATTCCGGCTGCTAATGACCCGATTTCGTTCAAAATTCTCACATACTTACTTCCACATGTCCTTGTCAGTCCCTAAAAAAAGAGAGTCATCAGCCTATGTAGTCAAGGGGGGCGCGAGAATTCTCAGGGGACTCTGTCATACTTGTCAAGAAAAGTAAAGGATCATATTTTCAAGAGATTATGACTCATTGGTACGAATCTAGTTATATCATACAATATCATCTATGAAGACTAATTATCACTACAGTACAGTGAGACAAAAATATGATGACGCCATGGGGAAAATATAATGTTACCTACCAGAGCGGTTAAGAGTTTTAACCAATCAAAAATGGCCATGTATGTACAGTCTGGATAAACAAAAAAGGACTTTTTTGACCATTCTGTCTGCCAGACGATTGAAATTCTGCTGGCAATTCGCTTAATTATGAATTAATTATGGACATGTGAGACAAACTGGTATTTTTCCAAGTCATTAGAACAACTCTACTTTCTATTCATATAAGTATTAGCATTTTAATTTTCAAAAATGAAAATAAGGGAACCCATCTTTAAACGAAGATTCATCTATGAACACAACAAAAACCTGGGGTGGGATCAACGAATTCTTCCAAATCTATTTTCTCAGTAAGTTGGCGTTTATATGCCTAGAGAACGAGATTAGCTTGTCGAGGTTGCAACATTGACCTCCTAGAACCAAAGGGGAATGTTCAAATTAATGATTCAAAAATACTATAAAGGTATGATTAAATAAAATGAAAAGCTGATGAATATCTTTGCTTTAAAAAAAAAACACCACGATTTAGGCGCGAAATTTACATATTTCAACCTGTGTTAATTGTGCTTTCACCACATCGACCATCAATATGTTTGTTTATCTATTTCCAGATGAGCAGACCCATAAATATTACAACTGACAACTTAGTAATTAACTAGATATTAACATTCATATTATTGTGATCCCATGTTACAAAGTAATGAAGGTGTCATTCTTCAAGGCCAAGTAAACACTAACATTAGCGTCTAACACTAAATTAGATTCTTCAGTCTCAATATTCCATGTCAAATGATATATTTTTTATGTAAAAGGTCAATGCACATTATATTCAGAGGATCATAGTCGTCTATTTATTACCATTTTTCTTTCTTTGACAAGATTTTAATTCTCTCGGAGCCCAGAAAAAAATGTTTGAAGACCCCTCCGACGAAAAATTCCAAAAATCAAACTCGATTCAAATCGACCCTACCGATATTTTTTGTGAACAACGGACACGCCTGTGGGTATTTAACCACCGAAAATGACCTTTGACCTTTTACCCCCCGCGGAGCCCTTCCTGACAAGAAAAAGTGATTGATGGGCCCCAAAAGTCACCTGAATTAATTTTTCGCCACCAATTTGTGCTGAGAGGATGCACAACGAAGTGCCGGTTCGTTTCATGTGCGCAAAACCTATTTTTGATGAAGTTTTGACATTCTACTGGAGCAAAACGCTAAATGCTTTGAAAAAAGGGGGTTTCCCCCCTGCCGGAGCTAGGGTTACAGCTAACCCTAGCTCCATTTCTCTCAAGCCGCGGTGGCGAAGTGGTTAGCGTGCTGGAGCCACACCTAGGGGGACCCGGGATCGAGACCCTTCCCTCGAAAAAATTTTTTTTGTCTTCTTTTTCAAAAAATCAGTCTCTGTCTAGCTCAAATCGACCCTACGGGTATTTTTTCTGAATAATTGTGTATATTTAACCCACCAAAATTATCTTTGAGACAAGATTTTACCCCCCGCGAAGCCCTTCCTGACCGAAAAAATGGTTGACGGGCCCCAAAAGTCACCTGAATTAATTTTTCGCCACCAATTTGTGCTGAGAGGATGCACAACGAAGTGCCGGTTCGTTTCATGTGCGCAAAACCTATTTTTGATGAAGTTTTGACATTCTACTGGAGCAAAACGCTAAATGCTTTGAAAAAAGGGGGTTTCCCCCCTGCCGGAGCTAGGGTTACAGCTAACCCTAGCTCCATTTCTCTCAAGCCGCGGTGGCGAAGTGGTTAGCGTGCTGGAGCCACACCTAGGGGGACCCGGGATCGAGACCCTTCCCTCGAAAAATTTTTTTTTATTTTTTTTCAAAAAATCAGTCTCTGTCTAGCTCAAATCGACCCTACGGGTATTTTTTCTGAATAATTGTGTATATTTAACCCACCAAAATTATCTTTGAGACAAGATTTTACCCCCCCGCGAAGCCCTTCCTGACCGAAAAAATGGTTGACGGGCCCCAAAAGTCACCTGAATTAATTTTTCGCCACCAATTTGTGCTGAGAGGATGCACAACGAAGTGCCGGTTCGTTTCATGTGCGCAAAACCTATTTTTGATGAAGTTTTGACATTCTACTGGAGCAAAACGCTAAATGCTTTGAAAAAAGGGGGTTTCCCCCCTGCAGGAGCTAGGGTTACAGCTAACCCTAGCTCCATTTCTCTCAAGCCGCGGTGGCGAAGTGGTTAGCGTGCTGGAGCCACACCTAGGGGGACCCGGGATCGAGACCCTTCCCTCGAAAAATTTTTTTTTATTTTTTTTCAAAAAATCAGTCTCTGTCTAGCTCAAATCGACCCTACGGGTATTTTTTCTGAATAATTGTGTATATTTAACCCACCAAAATTATCTTTGAGACAAGATTTTACCCCCCGCGAAGCCCTTCCTGACCGAAAAAATGGTTGACGGGCCCCAAAAGTCACCTGAATTAATTTTTCGCCACCAATTTGTGCTGAGAGGATGCACAACGAAGTGCCGGTTCGTTTCATGTGCGCAAAACCTATTTTTGATGAAGTTTTGACATTCTACTGGAGCAAAACGCTAAATGCTTTGAAAAAAGGGGGGTTCCCCCCTGCCGGAGCTAGGGTTACAGCTAACCCTAGCTCCATTTCTCTCTAGCCGCGGTGGCGAAGTGGTTAGCGTGCTGGAGCCACACCTAGGGGGACCCGGGATCGAGACCCTTCCCTCGAAAAATTTTTTTTTATTTTTTTTCAAAAAATCAGTCTCTGTCTAGCTCAAATCGACCCTACGGGTATTTTTTCTGAATAATTGTGTATATTTAACCCACCAAAATTATCTTTGAGACAAGATTTTACCCCCCGCGAAGCCCTTCCTGACCGAAAAAATGGTTGACGGGCCCCAAAAGTCACCTGAATTAATTTTTCGCCACCAATTTGTGCTGAGAGGATGCACAACGAAGTGCCGGTTCGTTTCATGTGCGCAAAACCTATTTTTGATGAAGTTTTGACATTCTACTGGAGCAAAACGCTAAATGCTTTGAAAAAAGGGGGTTTCCCCCCTGCCGGAGCTAGGGTTACAGCTAACCCTAGCTCCATTTCTCTCAAGCCGCGGTGGCGAAGTGGTTAGCGTGCTGGAGCCACACCTAGGGGGACCCGGGATCGAGACCCTTCCCTCGAAAAATTTTTTTTTATTTTTTTTCAAAAAATCAGTCTCTGTCTAGCTCAAATCGACCCTACGGGTATTTTTTCTGAATAATTGTGTATATTTAACCCACCAAAATTATCTTTGAGACAAGATTTTACCCCCCGCGAAGCCCTTCCTGACCGAAAAAATGGTTGACGGGCCCCAAAAGTCACCTGAATTAATTTTTCGCCACCAATTTGTGCTGAGAGGATGCACAACGAAGTGCCGGTTCGTTTCATGTGCGCAAAACCTATTTTTGATGAAGTTTTGACATTCTACTGGAGCAAAACGCTAAATGCTTTGAAAAAAGGGGGTTTCCCCCCTGCCGGAGCTAGGGTTACAGCTAACCCTAGCTCCATTTCTCTCAAGCCGCGGTGGCGAAGTGGTTAGCGTGCTGGAGCCACACCTAGGGGGACCCGGGATCGAGACCCTTCCCTCGAAAAATTTTTTTTTATTTTTTTTCAAAAAATCAGTCTCTGTCTAGCTCAAATCGACCCTACGGGTATTTTTTCTGAATAATTGTGTATATTTAACCCACCAAAATTATCTTTGAGACAAGATTTTACCCCCCGCGAAGCCCTTCCTGACCGAAAAAATGGTTGACGGGCCCCAAAAGTCACCTGAATTAATTTTTCGCCACCAATTTGTGCTGAGAGGATGCACAACGAAGTGCCGGTTCGTTTCATGTGCGCAAAACCTATTTTTGATGAAGTTTTGACATTTTACTGGAGCAAAACGCTAAATGCTTTGAAAAAAGGGGGTTTCCCCCCTGCCGGAGCTAGGGTTACAGCTAACCCTAGCTCCATTTCTCTCAAGCCGCGGTGGCGAAGTGGTTAGCGTGCTGGAGCCACACCTAGGGGGACCCGGGATCGAGACCCTTCCCTCGAAAAATTTTTTTTTATTTTTTTTCAAAAAATCAGTCTCTGTCTAGCTCAAATCGACCCTACGGGTATTTTTTCTGAATAATTGTGTATATTTAACCCACCAAAATTATCTTTGAGACAAGATTTTACCCCCCGCGAAGCCCTTCCTGACCGAAAAAATGGTTGACGGGCCCCAAAAGTCACCTGAATTAATTTTTCGCCACCAATTTGTGCTGAGAGGATGCACAACGAAGTGCCGGTTCGTTTCATGTGCGCAAAACCTATTTTTGATGAAGTTTTGACATTCTACTGGAGCAAAACGCTAAATGCTTTGAAAAAAGGGGGTTTCCCCCCTGCCGGAGCTAGGGTTACAGCTAACCCTAGCTCCATTTCTCTCAAGCCGCGGTGGCGAAGTGGTTAGCGTGCTGGAGCCACACCTAGGGGGACCCGGGATCGAGACCCTTCCCTCGAAAAATTTTTTTTTATTTTTTTTCAAAAAATCAGTCTCTGTCTAGCTCAAATCGACCCTACGGGTATTTTTTCTGAATAATTGTGTATATTTAACCCACCAAAATTATCTTTGAGACAAGATTTTACCCCCCGCGAAGCCCTTCCTGACCGAAAAAATGGTTGACGGGCCCCAAAAGTCACCTGAATTAATTTTTCGCCACCAATTTGTGCTGAGAGGATGCACAACGAAGTGCCGGTTCGTTTCATGTGCGCAAAACCTATTTTTGATGAAGTTTTGACATTCTACTGGAGCAAAACGCTAAATGCTTTGAAAAAAGGGGGTTTCCCCCCTGCCGGAGCTAGGGTTACAGCTAACCCTAGCTCCATTTCTCTCAAGCCGCGGTGGCGAAGTGGTTAGCGTGCTGGAGCCACACCTAGGGGGACCCGGGATCGAGACCCTTCCCTCGAAAAAATTTTTTTTATTTTTTTTCAAAAAATCAGTCTCTGTCTAGCTCAAATCGACCCTACGGGTATTTTTTCTGAATAATTGTGTATATTTAACCCACCAAAATTATCTTTGAGACAAGATTTTACCCCCCGCGAAGCCCTTCCTGACCGAAAAAATGGTTGACGGGCCCCAAAAGTCACCTGAATTAATTTTTCGCCACCAATTTGTGCTGAGAGGATGCACAACGAAGTGCCGGTTCGTTTCATGTGCGCAAAACCTATTTTTGATGAAGTTTTGACATTCTACTGGAGCAAAACGCTAAATGCTTTGAAAAAAGGGGGTTTCCCCCCTGCCGGAGCTAGGGTTACAGCTAACCCTAGCTCCATTTCTCTCAAGCCGCGGTGGCGAAGTGGTTAGCGTGCTGGAGCCACACCTAGGGGGACCCGGGATCGAGACCCTTCCCTCGAAAAATTTTTTTTTATTTTTTTTCAAAAAATCAGTCTCTGTCTAGCTCAAATCGACCCTACGGGTATTTTTTCTGAATAATTGTGTATATTTAACCCACCAAAATTATCTTTGAGACAAGATTTTACCCCCCGCGAAGCCCTTCCTGACCGAAAAAATGGTTGACGGGCCCCAAAAGTCACCTGAATTAATTTTTCGCCACCAATTTGTGCTGAGAGGATGCACAACGAAGTGCCGGTTCGTTTCATGTGCGCAAAACCTATTTTTGATGAAGTTTTGACATTCTACTGGAGCAAAACGCTAAATGCTTTGAAAAAAGGGGGTTTCCCCCCTGCCGGAGCTAGGGTTACAGCTAACCCTAGCTCCATTTCTCTCAAGCCGCGGTGGCGAAGTGGTTAGCGTGCTGGAGCCACACCTAGGGGGACCCGGGATCGAGACCCTTCCCTCGAAAAATTTTTTTTTATTTTTTTTCAAAAAATCAGTCTCTGTCTAGCTCAAATCGACCCTACGGGTATTTTTTCTGAATAATTGTGTATATTTAACCCACCAAAATTATCTTTGAGACAAGATTTTACCCCCCGCGAAGCCCTTCCTGACCGAAAAAATGGTTGACGGGCCCCAAAAGTCACCTGAATTAATTTTTCGCCACCAATTTGTGCTGAGAGGATGCACAACGAAGTGCCGGTTCGTTTCATGTGCGCAAAACCTATTTTTGATGAAGTTTTGACATTCTACTGGAGCAAAACGCTAAATGCTTTGAAAAAAGGGGGTTTCCCCCCTGCCGGAGCTAGGGTTACAGCTAACCCTAGCTCCATTTCTCTCAAGCCGCGGTGGCGAAGTGGTTAGCGTGCTGGAGCCACACCTAGGGGGACCCGGGATCGAGACCCTTCCCTCGAAAAATTTTTTTTTATTTTTTTTCAAAAAATCAGTCTCTGTCTAGCTCAAATCGACCCTACGGGTATTTTTTCTGAATAATTGTGTATATTTAACCCACCAAAATTATCTTTGAGACAAGATTTTACCCCCCGCGAAGCCCTTCCTGACCGAAAAAATGGTTGACGGGCCCCAAAAGTCACCTGAATTAATATTTCGCCACCAATTTGTGCTGAGAGGATGCACAACGAAGTGCCGGTTCGTTTCATGTGCGCAAAACCTATTTTTGATGAAGTTTTGACATTCTACTGGAGCAAAACGCTAAATGCTTTGAAAAAAGGGGGTTTCCCCCCTGCCGGAGCTAGGGTTACAGCTAACCCTAGCTCCATTTCTCTCAAGCCGCGGTGGCGAAGTGGTTAGCGTGCTGGAGCCACACCTAGGGGGACCCGGGATCGAGACCCTTCCCTCGAAAAATTTTTTTTTATTTTTTTTCAAAAAATCAGTCTCTGTCTAGCTCAAATCGACCCTACGGGTATTTTTTCTGAATAATTGTGTATATTTAACCCACCAAAATTATCTTTGAGACAAGATTTTACCCCCCGCGAAGCCCTTCCTGACCGAAAAAATGGTTGACGGGCCCCAAAAGTCACCTGAATTAATTTTTCGCCACCAATTTGTGCTGAGAGGATGCACAACGAAGTGCCGGTTCGTTTCATGTGCGCAAAACCTATTTTTGATGAAGTTTTGACATTCTACTGGAGCAAAACGCTAAATGCTTTGAAAAAAGGGGGTTTCCCCCCTGCCGGAGCTAGGGTTACAGCTAACCCTAGCTCCATTTCTCTCAAGCCGCGGTGGCGAAGTGGTTAGCGTGCTGGAGCCACACCTAGGGGGACCCGGGATCGAGACCCTTCCCTCGAAAAATTTTTTTTTATTTTTTTTCAAAAAATCAGTCTCTGTCTAGCTCAAATCGACCCTACGGGTATTTTTTCTGAATAATTGTGTATATTTAACCCACCAAAATTATCTTTGAGACAAGATTTTACCCCCCGCGAAGCCCTTCCTGACCGAAAAAATGGTTGACGGGCCCCAAAAGTCACCTGAATTAATTTTTCGCCACCAATTTGTGCTGAGAGGATGCACAACGAAGTGCCGGTTCGTTTCATGTGCGCAAAACCTATTTTTGATGAAGTTTTGACATTCTACTGGAGCAAAACGCTAAATGCTTTGAAAAAAGGGGGTTTCCCCCCTGCCGGAGCTAGGGTTACAGCTAACCCTAGCTCCATTTCTCTCAAGCCGCGGTGGCGAAGTGGTTAGCGTGCTGGAGCCACACCTAGGGGGACCCGGGATCGAGACCCTTCCCTCGAAAAAATTTTTTTTATTTTTTTTCAAAAAATCAGTCTCTGTCTAGCTCAAATCGACCCTACGGGTATTTTTTCTGAATAATTGTGTATATTTAACCCACCAAAATTATCTTTGAGACAAGATTTTACCCCCCGCGAAGCCCTTCCTGACCGAAAAAATGGTTGACGGGCCCCAAAAGTCACCTGAATTAATTTTTCGCCACCAATTTGTGCTGAGAGGATGCACAACGAAGTGCCGGTTCGTTTCATGTGCGCAAAACCTATTTTTGATGAAGTTTTGACATTCTACTGGAGCAAAACGCTAAATGCTTTGAAAAAAGGGGGTTTCCCCCCTGCCGGAGCTAGGGTTACAGCTAACCCTAGCTCCATTTCTCTCAAGCCGCGGTGGCGAAGTGGTTAGCGTGCTGGAGCCACACCTAGGGGGACCCGGGATCGAGACCCTTCCCTCGAAAATTTTTTTTTTATTTTTTTTCAAAAAATCAGTCTCTGTCTAGCTCAAATCGACCCTACGGGTATTTTTTCTGAATAATTGTGTATATTTAACCCACCAAAATTATCTTTGAGACAAGATTTTACCCCCCGCGAAGCCCTTCCTGACCGAAAAAATGGTTGACGGGCCCCAAAAGTCACCTGAATTAATTTTTCGCCACCAATTTGTGCTGAGAGGATGCACAACGAAGTGCCGGTTCGTTTCATGTGCGCAAAACCTATTTTTGATGAAGTTTTGACATTCTACTGGAGCAAAACGCTAAATGCTTTGAAAAAAGGGGGTTTCCCCCCTGCCGGAGCTAGGGTTACAGCTAACCCTAGCTCCATTTCTCTCAAGCCGCGGTGGCGAAGTGGTTAGCGTGCTGGAGCCACACCTAGGGGGACCCGGGATCGAGACCCTTCCCTCGAAAAATTTTTTTTTATTTTTTTTCAAAAAATCAGTCTCTGTCTAGCTCAAATCGACCCTACGGGTATTTTTTCTGAATAATTGTGTATATTTAACCCACCAAAATTATCTTTGAGACAAGATTTTACCCCCCGCGAAGCCCTTCCTGACCGAAAAAATGGTTGACGGGCCCCAAAAGTCACCTGAATTAATTTTTCGCCACCAATTTGTGCTGAGAGGATGCACAACGAAGTGCCGGTTCGTTTCATGTGCGCAAAACCTATTTTTGATGAAGTTTTGACATTCTACTGGAGCAAAACGCTAAATGCTTTGAAAAAAGGGGGTTTCCCCCCTGCCGGAGCTAGGGTTACAGCTAACCCTAGCTCCATTTCTCTCAAGCCGCGGTGGCGAAGTGGTTAGCGTGCTGGAGCCACACCTAGGGGGACCCGGGATCGAGACCCTTCCCTCGAAAAATTTTTTTTTATTTTTTTTCAAAAAATCAGTCTCTGTCTAGCTCAAATCGACCCTACGGGTATTTTTTCTGAATAATTGTGTATATTTAACCCACCAAAATTATCTTTGAGACAAGATTTTACCCCCCGCGAAGCCCTTCCTGACCGAAAAAATGGTTGACGGGCCCCAAAAGTCACCTGAATTAATTTTTCGCCACCAATTTGTGCTGAGAGGATGCACAACGAAGTGCCGGTTCGTTTCATGTGCGCAAAACCTATTTTTGATGAAGTTTTGACATTCTACTGGAGCAAAACGCTAAATGCTTTGAAAAAAGGGGGTTTCCCCCCTGCCGGAGCTAGGGTTACAGCTAACCCTAGCTCCATTTCTCTCAAGCCGCGGTGGCGAAGTGGTTAGCGTGCTGGAGCCACACCTAGGGGGACCCGGGATCGAGACCCTTCCCTCGAAAAATTTTTTTTTATTTTTTTTCAAAAAATCAGTCTCTGTCTAGCTCAAATCGACCCTACGGGTATTTTTTCTGAATAATTGTGTATATTTAACCCACCAAAATTATCTTTGAGACAAGATTTTACCCCCCGCGAAGCCCTTCCTGACCGAAAAAATGGTTGACGGGCCCCAAAAGTCACCTGAATTAATTTTTCGCCACCAATTTGTGCTGAGAGGATGCACAACGAAGTGCCGGTTCGTTTCATGTGCGCAAAACCTATTTTTGATGAAGTTTTGACATTCTACTGGAGCAAAACGCTAAATGCTTTGAAAAAAGGGGGTTTCCCCCCTGCCGGAGCTAGGGTTACAGCTAACCCTAGCTCCATTTCTCTCAAGCCGCGGTGGCGAAGTGGTTAGCGTGCTGGAGCCACACCTAGGGGGACCCGGGATCGAGACCCTTCCCTCGAAAAAATTTTTTTTATTTTTTTTCAAAAAATCAGTCTCTGTCTAGCTCAAATCGACCCTACGGGTATTTTTTCTGAATAATTGTGTATATTTAACCCACCAAAATTATCTTTGAGACAAGATTTTACCCCCCGCGAAGCCCTTCCTGACCGAAAAAATGGTTGACGGGCCCCAAAAGTCACCTGAATTAATTTTTCGCCACCAATTTGTGCTGAGAGGATGCACAACGAAGTGCCGGTTCGTTTCATGTGCGCAAAACCTATTTTTGATGAAGTTTTGACATTCTACTGGAGCAAAACGCTAAATGCTTTGAAAAAAGGGGGTTTCCCCCCTGCCGGAGCTAGGGTTACAGCTAACCCTAGCTCCATTTCTCTCAAGCCGCGGTGGCGAAGTGGTTAGCGTGCTGGAGCCACACCTAGGGGGACCCGGGATCGAGACCCTTCCCTCGAAAAATTTTTTTTTATTTTTTTTCAAAAAATCAGTCTCTGTCTAGCTCAAATCGACCCTACGGGTATTTTTTCTGAATAATTGTGTATATTTAACCCACCAAAATTATCTTTGAGACAAGATTTTACCCCCCGCGAAGCCCTTCCTGACCGAAAAAATGGTTGACGGGCCCCAAAAGTCACCTGAATTAATTTTTCGCCACCAATTTGTGCTGAGAGGATGCACAACGAAGTGCCGGTTCGTTTCATGTGCGCAAAACCTATTTTTGATGAAGTTTTGACATTCTACTGGAGCAAAACGCTAAATGCTTTGAAAAAAGGGGGTTTCCCCCCTGCCGGAGCTAGGGTTACAGCTAACCCTAGCTCCATTTCTCTCAAGCCGCGGTGGCGAAGTGGTTAGCGTGCTGGAGCCACACCTAGGGGGACCCGGGATCGAGACCCTTCCCTCGAAAAATTTTTTTTTATTTTTTTTCAAAAAATCAGTCTCTGTCTAGCTCAAATCGACCCTACGGGTATTTTTTCTGAATAATTGTGTATATTTAACCCACCAAAATTATCTTTGAGACAAGATTTTACCCCCCGCGAAGCCCTTCCTGACCGAAAAAATGGTTGACGGGCCCCAAAAGTCACCTGAATTAATTTTTCGCCACCAATTTGTGCTGAGAGGATGCACAACGAAGTGCCGGTTCGTTTCATGTGCGCAAAACCTATTTTTGATGAAGTTTTGACATTCTACTGGAGCAAAACGCTAAATGCTTTGAAAAAAGGGGGTTTCCCCCCTGCCGGAGCTAGGGTTACAGCTAACCCTAGCTCCATTTCTCTCAAGCCGCGGTGGCGAAGTGGTTAGCGTGCTGGAGCCACACCTAGGGGGACCCGGGATCGAGACCCTTCCCTCGAAAAAATTTTTTTTATTTTTTTTCAAAAAATCAGTCTCTGTCTAGCTCAAATCGACCCTACGGGTATTTTTTCTGAATAATTGTGTATATTTAACCCACCAAAATTATCTTTGAGACAAGATTTTACCCCCCGCGAAGCCCTTCCTGACCGAAAAAATGGTTGACGGGCCCCAAAAGTCACCTGAATTAATTTTTCGCCACCAATTTGTGCTGAGAGGATGCACAACGAAGTGCCGGTTCGTTTCATGTGCGCAAAACCTATTTTTGATGAAGTTTTGACATTCTACTGGAGCAAAACGCTAAATGCTTTGAAAAAAGGGGGTTTCCCCCCTGCCGGAGCTAGGGTTACAGCTAACCCTAGCTCCATTTCTCTCAAGCCGCGGTGGCGAAGTGGTTAGCGTGCTGGAGCCACACCTAGGGGGACCCGGGATCGAGACCCTTCCCTCGAAAAAATTTTTTTTATTTTTTTTCAAAAAATCAGTCTCTGTCTAGCTCAAATCGACCCTACGGGTATTTTTTCTGAATAATTGTGTATATTTAACCCACCAAAATTATCTTTGAGACAAGATTTTACCCCCCGCGAAGCCCTTCCTGACCGAAAAAATGGTTGACGGGCCCCAAAAGTCACCTGAATTAATTTTTCGCCACCAATTTGTGCTGAGAGGATGCACAACGAAGTGCCGGTTCGTTTCATGTGCGCAAAACCTATTTTTGATGAAGTTTTGACATTCTACTGGAGCAAAACGCTAAATGCTTTGAAAAAAGGGGGTTTCCCCCCTGCCGGAGCTAGGGTTACAGCTAACCCTAGCTCCATTTCTCTCAAGCCGCGGTGGCGAAGTGGTTAGCGTGCTGGAGCCACACCTAGGGGGACCCGGGATCGAGACCCTTCCCTCGAAAAAATTTTTTTTATTTTTTTTCAAAAAATCAGTCTCTGTCTAGCTCAAATCGACCCTACGGGTATTTTTTCTGAATAATTGTGTATATTTAACCCACCAAAATTATCTTTGAGACAAGATTTTACCCCCCGCGAAGCCCTTCCTGACCGAAAAAATGGTTGACGGGCCCCAAAAGTCACCTGAATTAATTTTTCGCCACCAATTTGTGCTGAGAGGATGCACAACGAAGTGCCGGTTCGTTTCATGTGCGCAAAACCTATTTTTGATGAAGTTTTGACATTCTACTGGAGCAAAACGCTAAATGCTTTGAAAAAAGGGGGTTTCCCCCCTGCCGGAGCTAGGGTTACAGCTAACCCTAGCTCCATTTCTCTCAAGCCGCGGTGGCGAAGTGGTTAGCGTGCTGGAGCCACACCTAGGGGGACCCGGGATCGAGACCCTTCCCTCGAAAAAATTTTTTTTATTTTTTTTCAAAAAATCAGTCTCTGTCTAGCTCAAATCGACCCTACGGGTATTTTTTCTGAATAATTGTGTATATTTAACCCACCAAAATTATCTTTGAGACAAGATTTTACCCCCCGCGAAGCCCTTCCTGACCGAAAAAATGGTTGACGGGCCCCAAAAGTCACCTGAATTAATTTTTCGCCACCAATTTGTGCTGAGAGGATGCACAACGAAGTGCCGGTTCGTTTCATGTGCGCAAAACCTATTTTTGATGAAGTTTTGACATTCTACTGGAGCAAAACGCTAAATGCTTTGAAAAAAGGGGGTTTCCCCCCTGCCGGAGCTAGGGTTACAGCTAACCCTAGCTCCATTTCTCTCAAGCCGCGGTGGCGAAGTGGTTAGCGTGCTGGAGCCACACCTAGGGGGACCCGGGATCGAGACCCTTCCCTCGAAAAAATTTTTTTTATTTTTTTTCAAAAAATCAGTCTCTGTCTAGCTCAAATCGACCCTACGGGTATTTTTTCTGAATAATTGTGTATATTTAACCCACCAAAATTATCTTTGAGACAAGATTTTACCCCCCCGCGAAGCCCTTCCTGACCGAAAAAATGGTTGACGGGCCCCAAAAGTCACCTGAATTAATTTTTCGCCACCAATTTGTGCTGAGAGGATGCACAACGAAGTGCCGGTTCGTTTCATGTGCGCAAAACCTATTTTTGATGAAGTTTTGACATTCTACTGGAGCAAAACGCTAAATGCTTTGAAAAAAGGGGGTTTCCCCCCTGCCGGAGCTAGGGTTACAGCTAACCCTAGCTCCATTTCTCTCAAGCCGCGGTGGCGAAGTGGTTAGCGTGCTGGAGCCACACCTAGGGGGACCCGGGATCGAGACCCTTCCCTCGAAAAAATTTTTTTTATTTTTTTTCAAAAAATCAGTCTCTGTCTAGCTCAAATCGACCCTACGGGTATTTTTTCTGAATAATTGTGTATATTTAACCCACCAAAATTATCTTTGAGACAAGATTTTACCCCCCGCGAAGCCCTTCCTGACCGAAAAAATGGTTGACGGGCCCCAAAAGTCACCTGAATTAATTTTTCGCCACCAATTTGTGCTGAGAGGATGCACAACGAAGTGCCGGTTCGTTTCATGTGCGCAAAACCTATTTTTGATGAAGTTTTGACATTCTACTGGAGCAAAACGCTAAATGCTTTGAAAAAAGGGGGTTTCCCCCCTGCCGGAGCTAGGGTTACAGCTAACCCTAGCTCCATTTCTCTCAAGCCGCGGTGGCGAAGTGGTTAGCGTGCTGGAGCCACACCTAGGGGGACCCGGGATCGAGACCCTTCCCTCGAAAATTTTTTTTTTATTTTTTTTCAAAAAATCAGTCTCTGTCTAGCTCAAATCGACCCTACGGGTATTTTTTCTGAATAATTGTGTATATTTAACCCACCAAAATTATCTTTGAGACAAGATTTTACCCCCCGCGAAGCCCTTCCTGACCGAAAAAATGGTTGACGGGCCCCAAAAGTCACCTGAATTAATTTTTCGCCACCAATTTGTGCTGAGAGGATGCACAACGAAGTGCCGGTTCGTTTCATGTGCGCAAAACCTATTTTTGATGAAGTTTTGACATTCTACTGGAGCAAAACGCTAAATGCTTTGAAAAAAGGGGGTTTCCCCCCTGCCGGAGCTAGGGTTACAGCTAACCCTAGCTCCATTTCTCTCAAGCCGCGGTGGCGAAGTGGTTAGCGTGCTGGAGCCACACCTAGGGGGACCCGGGATCGAGACCCTTCCCTCGAAAAAATTTTTTTTATTTTTTTTCAAAAAATCAGTCTCTGTCTAGCTCAAATCGACCCTACGGGTATTTTTTCTGAATAATTGTGTATATTTAACCCACCAAAATTATCTTTGAGACAAGATTTTACCCCCCGCGAAGCCCTTCCTGACCGAAAAAATGGTTGACGGGCCCCAAAAGTCACCTGAATTAATTTTTCGCCACCAATTTGTGCTGAGAGGATGCACAACGAAGTGCCGGTTCGTTTCATGTGCGCAAAACCTATTTTTGATGAAGTTTTGACATTCTACTGGAGCAAAACGCTAAATGCTTTGAAAAAAGGGGGTTTCCCCCCTGCCGGAGCTAGGGTTACAGCTAACCCTAGCTCCATTTCTCTCAAGCCGCGGTGGCGAAGTGGTTAGCGTGCTGGAGCCACACCTAGGGGGACCCGGGATCGAGACCCTTCCCTCGAAAAAATTTTTTTTATTTTTTTTCAAAAAATCAGTCTCTGTCTAGCTCAAATCGACCCTACGGGTATTTTTTCTGAATAATTGTGTATATTTAACCCACCAAAATTATCTTTGAGACAAGATTTTACCCCCCGCGAAGCCCTTCCTGACCGAAAAAATGGTTGACGGGCCCCAAAAGTCACCTGAATTAATTTTTCGCCACCAATTTGTGCTGAGAGGATGCACAACGAAGTGCCGGTTCGTTTCATGTGCGCAAAACCTATTTTTGATGAAGTTTTGACATTCTACTGGAGCAAAACGCTAAATGCTTTGAAAAAAGGGGGTTTCCCCCCTGCCGGAGCTAGGGTTACAGCTAACCCTAGCTCCATTTCTCTCAAGCCGCGGTGGCGAAGTGGTTAGCGTGCTGGAGCCACACCTAGGGGGACCCGGGATCGAGACCCTTCCCTCGAAAAAATTTTTTTTATTTTTTTTCAAAAAATCAGTCTCTGTCTAGCTCAAATCGACCCTACGGGTATTTTTTCTGAATAATTGTGTATATTTAACCCACCAAAATTATCTTTGAGACAAGATTTTACCCCCCGCGAAGCCCTTCCTGACCGAAAAAATGGTTGACGGGCCCCAAAAGTCACCTGAATTAATTTTTCGCCACCAATTTGTGCTGAGAGGATGCACAACGAAGTGCCGGTTCGTTTCATGTGCGCAAAACCTATTTTTGATGAAGTTTTGACATTCTACTGGAGCAAAACGCTAAATGCTTTGAAAAAAGGGGGTTTCCCCCCTGCCGGAGCTAGGGTTACAGCTAACCCTAGCTCCATTTCTCTCAAGCCGCGGTGGCGAAGTGGTTAGCGTGCTGGAGCCACACCTAGGGGGACCCGGGATCGAGACCCTTCCCTCGAAAAAATTTTTTTTATTTTTTTTCAAAAAATCAGTCTCTGTCTAGCTCAAATCGACCCTACGGGTATTTTTTCTGAATAATTGTGTATATTTAACCCACCAAAATTATCTTTGAGACAAGATTTTACCCCCCGCGAAGCCCTTCCTGACCGAAAAAATGGTTGACGGGCCCCAAAAGTCACCTGAATTAATTTTTCGCCACCAATTTGTGCTGAGAGGATGCACAACGAAGTGCCGGTTCGTTTCATGTGCGCAAAACCTATTTTTGATGAAGTTTTGACATTCTACTGGAGCAAAACGCTAAATGCTTTGAAAAAAGGGGGTTTCCCCCCTGCCGGAGCTAGGGTTACAGCTAACCCTAGCTCCATTTCTCTCAAGCCGCGGTGGCGAAGTGGTTAGCGTGCTGGAGCCACACCTAGGGGGACCCGGGATCGAGACCCTTCCCTCGAAAATTTTTTTTTTATTTTTTTTCAAAAAATCAGTCTCTGTCTAGCTCAAATCGACCCTACGGGTATTTTTTCTGAATAATTGTGTATATTTAACCCACCAAAATTATCTTTGAGACAAGATTTTACCCCCCGCGAAGCCCTTCCTGACCGAAAAAATGGTTGACGGGCCCCAAAAGTCACCTGAATTAATTTTTCGCCACCAATTTGTGCTGAGAGGATGCACAACGAAGTGCCGGTTCGTTTCATGTGCGCAAAACCTATTTTTGATGAAGTTTTGACATTCTACTGGAGCAAAACGCTAAATGCTTTGAAAAAAGGGGGTTTCCCCCCTGCCGGAGCTAGGGTTACAGCTAACCCTAGCTCCATTTCTCTCAAGCCGCGGTGGCGAAGTGGTTAGCGTGCTGGAGCCACACCTAGGGGGACCCGGGATCGAGACCCTTCCCTCGAAAAATTTTTTTTTATTTTTTTTCAAAAAATCAGTCTCTGTCTAGCTCAAATCGACCCTACGGGTATTTTTTCTGAATAATTGTGTATATTTAACCCACCAAAATTATCTTTGAGACAAGATTTTACCCCCCGCGAAGCCCTTCCTGACCGAAAAAATGGTTGACGGGCCCCAAAAGTCACCTGAATTAATTTTTCGCCACCAATTTGTGCTGAGAGGATGCACAACGAAGTGCCGGTTCGTTTCATGTGCGCAAAACCTATTTTTGATGAAGTTTTGACATTCTACTGGAGCAAAACGCTAAATGCTTTGAAAAAAGGGGGTTTCCCCCCTGCCGGAGCTAGGGTTACAGCTAACCCTAGCTCCATTTCTCTCAAGCCGCGGTGGCGAAGTGGTTAGCGTGCTGGAGCCACACCTAGGGGGACCCGGGATCGAGACCCTTCCCTCGAAAAATTTTTTTTTATTTTTTTTCAAAAAATCAGTCTCTGTCTAGCTCAAATCGACCCTACGGGTATTTTTTCTGAATAATTGTGTATATTTAACCCACCAAAATTATCTTTGAGACAAGATTTTACCCCCCGCGAAGCCCTTCCTGACCGAAAAAATGGTTGACGGGCCCCAAAAGTCACCTGAATTAATTTTTCGCCACCAATTTGTGCTGAGAGGATGCACAACGAAGTGCCGGTTCGTTTCATGTGCGCAAAACCTATTTTTGATGAAGTTTTGACATTCTACTGGAGCAAAACGCTAAATGCTTTGAAAAAAGGGGGTTTCCCCCCTGCCGGAGCTAGGGTTACAGCTAACCCTAGCTCCATTTCTCTCAAGCCGCGGTGGCGAAGTGGTTAGCGTGCTGGAGCCACACCTAGGGGGACCCGGGATCGAGACCCTTCCCTCGAAAAATTTTTTTTTATTTTTTTTCAAAAAATCAGTCTCTGTCTAGCTCAAATCGACCCTACGGGTATTTTTTCTGAATAATTGTGTATAT
Source organism: Lottia scabra (assembly GCA_029955415.1). Classification (NCBI taxonomy): domain Eukaryota; kingdom Metazoa; phylum Mollusca; class Gastropoda; family Lottiidae; genus Lottia; species Lottia scabra. The sequence goes on from JARJEI010000095.1 coordinate 142,780, forward strand.
TTAACCCACCAAAATTATCTTTGAGACAAGATTTTACCCCCCGCGAAGCCCTTCCTGACCGAAAAAATGGTTGACGGGCCCCAAAAGTCACCTGAATTAATTTTTCGCCACCAATTTGTGCTGAGAGGATGCACAACGAAGTGCCGGTTCGTTTCATGTGCGCAAAACCTATTTTTGATGAAGTTTTGACATTCTACTGGAGCAAAACGCTAAATGCTTTGAAAAAAGGGGGTTTCCCCCCTGCCGGAGCTAGGGTTACAGCTAACCCTAGCTCCATTTCTCTCAAGCCGCGGTGGCGAAGTGGTTAGCGTGCTGGAGCCACACCTAGGGGGACCCGGGATCGAGACCCTTCCCTCGAAAAAATTTTTTTTATTTTTTTTCAAAAAATCAGTCTCTGTCTAGCTCAAATCGACCCTACGGGTATTTTTTCTGAATAATTGTGTATATTTAACCCACCAAAATTATCTTTGAGACAAGATTTTACCCCCCGCGAAGCCCTTCCTGACCGAAAAAATGGTTGACGGGCCCCAAAAGTCACCTGAATTAATTTTTCGCCACCAATTTGTGCTGAGAGGATGCACAACGAAGTGCCGGTTCGTTTCATGTGCGCAAAACCTATTTTTGATGAAGTTTTGACATTCTACTGGAGCAAAACGCTAAATGCTTTGAAAAAAGGGGGTTTCCCCCCTGCCGGAGCTAGGGTTACAGCTAACCCTAGCTCCATTTCTCTCAAGCCGCGGTGGCGAAGTGGTTAGCGTGCTGGAGCCACACCTAGGGGGACCCGGGATCGAGACCCTTCCCTCGAAAAATTTTTTTTTATTTTTTTTCAAAAAATCAGTCTCTGTCTAGCTCAAATCGACCCTACGGGTATTTTTTCTGAATAATTGTGTATATTTAACCCACCAAAATTATCTTTGAGACAAGATTTTACCCCCCGCGAAGCCCTTCCTGACCGAAAAAATGGTTGACGGGCCCCAAAAGTCACCTGAATTAATTTTTCGCCACCAATTTGTGCTGAGAGGATGCACAACGAAGTGCCGGTTCGTTTCATGTGCGCAAAACCTATTTTTGATGAAGTTTTGACATTCTACTGGAGCAAAACGCTAAATGCTTTGAAAAAAGGGGGTTTCCCCCCTGCCGGAGCTAGGGTTACAGCTAACCCTAGCTCCATTTCTCTCAAGCCGCGGTGGCGAAGTGGTTAGCGTGCTGGAGCCACACCTAGGGGGACCCGGGATCGAGACCCTTCCCTCGAAAAATTTTTTTTTATTTTTTTTCAAAAAATCAGTCTCTGTCTAGCTCAAATCGACCCTACGGGTATTTTTTCTGAATAATTGTGTATATTTAACCCACCAAAATTATCTTTGAGACAAGATTTTACCCCCGCGAAGCCCTTCCTGACCGAAAAAATGGTTGACGGGCCCCAAAAGTCACCTGAATTAATTTTTCGCCACCAATTTGTGCTGAGAGGATGCACAACGAAGTGCCGGTTCGTTTCATGTGCGCAAAACCTATTTTTGATGAAGTTTTGACATTCTACTGGAGCAAAACGCTAAATGCTTTGAAAAAAGGGGGTTTCCCCCCTGCCGGAGCTAGGGTTACAGCTAACCCTAGCTCCATTTCTCTCAAGCCGCGGTGGCGAAGTGGTTAGCGTGCTGGAGCCACACCTAGGGGGACCCGGGATCGAGACCCTTCCCTCGAAAAATTTTTTTTTATTTTTTTTCAAAAAATCAGTCTCTGTCTAGCTCAAATCGACCCTACGGGTATTTTTTCTGAATAATTGTGTATATTTAACCCACCAAAATTATCTTTGAGACAAGATTTTACCCCCCGCGAAGCCCTTCCTGACCGAAAAAATGGTTGACGGGCCCCAAAAGTCACCTGAATTAATTTTTCGCCACCAATTTGTGCTGAGAGGATGCACAACGAAGTGCCGGTTCGTTTCATGTGCGCAAAACCTATTTTTGATGAAGTTTTGACATTCTACTGGAGCAAAACGCTAAATGCTTTGAAAAAAGGGGGTTTCCCCCCTGCCGGAGCTAGGGTTACAGCTAACCCTAGCTCCATTTCTCTCAAGCCGCGGTGGCGAAGTGGTTAGCGTGCTGGAGCCACACCTAGGGGGACCCGGGATCGAGACCCTTCCCTCGAAAAATTTTTTTTTATTTTTTTTCAAAAAATCAGTCTCTGTCTAGCTCAAATCGACCCTACGGGTATTTTTTCTGAATAATTGTGTATATTTAACCCACCAAAATTATCTTTGAGACAAGATTTTACCCCCCGCGAAGCCCTTCCTGACCGAAAAAATGGTTGACGGGCCCCAAAAGTCACCTGAATTAATTTTTCGCCACCAATTTGTGCTGAGAGGATGCACAACGAAGTGCCGGTTCGTTTCATGTGCGCAAAACCTATTTTTGATGAAGTTTTGACATTCTACTGGAGCAAAACGCTAAATGCTTTGAAAAAAGGGGGTTTCCCCCCTGCCGGAGCTAGGGTTACAGCTAACCCTAGCTCCATTTCTCTCAAGCCGCGGTGGCGAAGTGGTTAGCGTGCTGGAGCCACACCTAGGGGGACCCGGGATCGAGACCCTTCCCTCGAAAAATTTTTTTTTATTTTTTTTCAAAAAATCAGTCTCTGTCTAGCTCAAATCGACCCTACGGGTATTTTTTCTGAATAATTGTGTATATTTAACCCACCAAAATTATCTTTGAGACAAGATTTTACCCCCCGCGAAGCCCTTCCTGACCGAAAAAATGGTTGACGGGCCCCAAAAGTCACCTGAATTAATTTTTCGCCACCAATTTGTGCTGAGAGGATGCACAACGAAGTGCCGGTTCGTTTCATGTGCGCAAAACCTATTTTTGATGAAGTTTTGACATTCTACTGGAGCAAAACGCTAAATGCTTTGAAAAAAAGGGGGTTTCCCCCCTGCCGGAGCTAGGGTTACAGCTAACCCTAGCTCCATTTCTCTCAAGCCGCGGTGGCGAAGTGGTTAGCGTGCTGGAGCCACACCTAGGGGGACCCGGGATCGAGACCCTTCCCTCGAAAAATTTTTTTTTATTTTTTTTCAAAAAATCAGTCTCTGTCTAGCTCAAATCGACCCTACGGGTATTTTTTCTGAATAATTGTGTATATTTAACCCACCAAAATTATCTTTGAGACAAGATTTTACCCCCCGCGAAGCCCTTCCTGACCGAAAAAATGGTTGACGGGCCCCAAAAGTCACCTGAATTAATTTTTCGCCACCAATTTGTGCTGAGAGGATGCACAACGAAGTGCCGGTTCGTTTCATGTGCGCAAAACCTATTTTTGATGAAGTTTTGACATTCTACTGGAGCAAAACGCTAAATGCTTTGAAAAAGGGGGTTTCCCCCCTGCCGGAGCTAGGGTTACAGCTAACCCTAGCTCCATTTCTCTCAAGCCGCGGTGGCGAAGTGGTTAGCGTGCTGGAGCCACACCTAGGGGGAC